>APFE030808412.1:7497-29561 GCA_000404065.3 Pinus taeda
CCACAGGGTTAAGAAGGAATTTTTTTGGGATGGCCTTAAATCAGATATTCAAAAGTTTATGGCGGAATGTTTGGTTTGCCAACAAAATAAAGTTGAAACAATTAAGAGCTGGTTTCATAACAATTTCTCTCACACGTGCAAAACTAGGGTTTCTGCAACTGCAAGGAGGTCGAGAATTGTAGGTCCAAATTGCAAGTCTAAAAAACTTAAAAAGAGCCAAAACTCTGCTTTGACCAGGAATTTTGAAGTTTGACCTCTGTTGACCTTGTTGACTTGAGCTTGTTTCAAGAATGAATTGTTGGAGGGCTAACTTGGTTCTTGGAGGAGGTCTTGGCTTTGGTCTTTGGGTCTTGGATTTTCTCATTTGATTTGATTCTTCTGTAAGAGAAGAGATTCCTTTTGGGTTTTCCCCTTGGAGGGGTTTTTCCTTGGCTTGGAGCTCACATTTTGTGTCCATTGTCCTCTATGATTTTCATGGTTTATGCTCTTAATAATTGTTTGATGAAAAAATCTAACTAAGAATAATAATAAGCTAACATAAGTTCACAAGCTTTTATCAAGGATAAGGAGAATTGTTTAAATAACTGCCCTACTAGATTCTCCAACACAAAGTACCCCCTCTCTGCAATCTGATCCAACTTAGAATGTGTATCCCTTGGAATGTGACAATATGCTAAGTTGCCAAATATCCTAAAGTGGCTGACGTTTGGCTTCTTTGTGTAAACGCTTCCTCTAGTGTCATCTTTCCCAATTGTTGAATTTTCTAAGTCTATCTGTTAGAAAATAAATCTGTATTTTGCTGGTTTATTTCTTCTACTTGTAAATTCTGAACAAGTTATTTAAAACATTTAAACACCGAAATAAACACAATACAGTCACAACATCTATAGATCATCAGCTGAAAGAAAACAAACACACAAGTGACACCGTTATTTGTAGGAATTTACAGGGTAAGTTCCTCAGATAGAACACCAAAGGACACCGCTCACAAACATATCACATATCAATACACCAGTATTCTTGACGTGGTTAAAACCCTGAAAAAGGGAAACAGTCCATGACCTGAACCAACGCGGGCACTTCAGGCAATTTATTAATAAAAGAAAGAAAATTTACATAAGCTTCTCTCATGAACGGTCACACTACAAATGACCCTCCATGCTCTTTAAATAGAGATCATGGACCAATCGGGTGTTAAGCCACGGATCAAGTGTTGGTAATACCGAGGAGAGAATGAACCGTCTAATCACTTCATGTCTAGAACATATCGTGACCGTCGGATTGTAAGTTACAAATGTACATAGTAAAGAAACACACTTTACCTAACTCTACACTAGACCAAGTTATACTTAACTATTTCCTATGTGTTGGAATATCTTAACATTATTTTTGGACAAATGTCCCCGGAAAAACCCAATGCAGAAAAACTGGTGCATCTATTTTGAGGATTTATTATTATGCAATATTTCCTTGAGTACAACTGGGTGCCTAACCGGCGCACCTGACAGAGAATAATATACAGCAGCAATACCTCTCTATTTGGAAATAGGTATTTAGAAAACCTGTCCCACGAAACCCTCTCTGATGCCTCTGAAGCTCAGCGTTGGCCCTTTTGGCCTCTGCGTAAGCCTCTCATTGCATTGCATCAGCCCTCTAAGGCATTGTGCAACCTCTGGGACCCTTTGCGTCACTCCCTCTGCCTTCTGCGTGGATGACACAGTCCCTTTGGGCTTTGCGCTGTCTCTAGTGGGCTCTGTGTGGCCTGCTCTGGCTGCTGCTCTCGCTCTCTTCTTCTGTGCTGGTCTCTTGGCACTGTCTCCGCCTCTCTGCCTAGTACTCATTGCCCCTCGCTGCTGATCACTGATTCGCTTTTGCTTGGCAGCCTCACTCTAGCAAAATGAATGACTAATCACTCTGGTGATTCTCCAACTGACCCTTGAACCTCTTCTTATACTTTTCTCGTTGGTCCTTCAATGGCTAAGATTAAATCTCTAATCAACGGCTAAGATTAGATTTGGCTTGATCCATGACTTTTGGAACCTTCTAACCCAGTTTTATATTAATACCCACTAATATTTTATTTTTCCTAAGTTTAGACATAGGAACTCCATTAAAAATATTAATTATTTTAATATCTCTCAAACGGGTACAATCCATCCAAACCATTTCTGGGTCTTGGATATCTCATGTGCTTTATCCTCTCCACCAATTTTCATGTCTAGAGCACATCCGATGCTACCCCAAATCAACACCAATGCCTTATGTGGGACCCCTTTCTAAATACATACCACTGTACTACATGCCTATGCCCATAAGTATTGTGGCATATCTTAGTCATACAATATGGGCCTAGTTGCCTTTGATATTGAACAATTATTCCTCTTAATAACCTCATTCTATTGTAGGTTGTAAGGAACCATGCACTCTCTCTTGATCCCCTCTGTGGTACAGAACTCCTGGAATGCTTTCCTTGTGTACCTGCCTCCATTAGCCAATTGAAGAAACTTCACCTTCCTGCCTATCAAATTCTCCACAAGAGCTTTGAACTCTTGGAAGCGACTAAAGACCTCGTCCTTGGTCTTCAAGAAGTATATCCAAGTCTTCCTGGAGTAGTCATGAATAAAGGTTACAAAGTATTTGCACCCTCTGAAAAATTGCGTCAAACATCAAATCGCATATATCAAAATGAACTAGATCAAGAACACATTTGTATCAGGTGTCACTCCTTGGAAACGTAGCCTTAGCAAACTTCCCCTATACAAATCCCTTGCAGACATACCTTTGGAACACTTGTCATTGTCTCCTGGAGTAACTTAAGTGCCCTATAATGAATATGCCCTATCCTCCTATGACATAGCTCTACCTAATCTCTCAAATCACCATTGCTCACTAATGCCTTTGGAGTATCTAACTGCAACCTGTAAAGTTTGTCGCTCCTAACTCCAATAACTATGGGTGACTTCCACTCCTAGCATTTTATCGACACCTGTTGTCCTCTAAAGAATACATTGTACCCGTTGTCCTAAAGAATAGATATGGAAATCAAATGCATCCCCATCCTTGGCACATGCAACACATCATGGATGGGAATCGACTTGTCAGATTCCCTCTGAAATAGAACAATCTCTCTCCCAACTGGGATGCACTTGGACTTGTTCACCATCTCAATTTGGAATCTAGTGTCCTCCTCCTAGTAATTGGAATAGTACTCCCTAACTCCTGTCATATGAAATGCCGCCCCACTGTCTATATACCACAAATGTTATCAAAACCGAACCGGTGATTGAACCGAAAAACCTTGTGGACCAAGAATCTGTTGGAACCAGACCAAAACCAGTAAAAAACTAGGGAAAAAACGGTTTACCAAAAACACAAAATATTCATATTTTATAGAAAAACATAGATATTATGTGCAACCATATGAATCCAAACCATTTATACACAAATATGCAAAAGTTCTCATTTACATAGCATGTAAGGGTGCACATAACCAAAATAGCATTGAGTGCAATCCATCTCTGAACCGAAAATACATCAACAATTAGGCTCTAGATGGCCTCTAGCATCCAAAAAAAATCACGCTATAACAAACACCTACATATCATCAAAATCATTGCCTATATTGTTGTCTTCATCATCAATATAACCATTTAGGCATTAAAATAAGATAGAAAAACGTAGCATGTCATGTCAAGATTTTATTTGAGTGATGGGTACATTGTTTAGTAGACTCATGATAGAGGAGTTCAACAACCAATGCCACTAATATCAAAGTACATAGAGGGCTTGGTGCTCTTTATTAAATACTAGTTCCATACCCTCATATATGACAAAATCCAATGGAAACATTGCAATTCCCCCAATCTTGAAATCCTGAAAAACTATTAAGTTTGTTAGATTTTGAGTGAAATCTAAAATTCTACTTTCTCCATATGAAATCCAATGAGGTTGGAACCACTCAAACATCTTGAGTCATTTCATGGTAATGTTAAAAATTTAAGTAAAAGGATGAAAATTAAAGATAAAGGAGAATGTCACTTTTACTTGCATGAATTGCATAACGATACTAGGGCCATATGCTTGATTATTAGGCTGAAAGCCATATGCTTGAATATTAGGCTAGCCTAGGGGAGAATTAGAAGTGGGTCAACCAATTAAAAACTTAAAAAATAAAATAAAAAAGGCAATTTTTTTATGTTGGCTTGCATAGGTACACACTGCACAGAACCAGTCTTGAACCGGCCGGTTCAACCTACTTCGGTTCGGAGGCCAGTTTCGGATTGGTTTTGGGCCAAAAACAGCCAGACCGGCCAGTTCGACCGGTTACAGTCTGGTTCTGCTCCGGTTCTGATAACACTGATCTACCAAACAACCTAGAGGTCAAGCTAGTCAAGAAAGCTATGAGTGCAAACTCTTGTTCCATTTGATTGGAAAGCTCGTCTGCACTTGTTGAAGTTGTCGTTTACTTGTTGCTCTTCTTATCACCTTTCTTCCTCTGCGGCCAATTGTTGACATAGTGGCCAAACTCGTGACAACTGTAACACTTGACCTTTGAAAGGTCTTTCTTCTTTTCCCCCTTAGAGTTGGACCCTTCGTTGGATCCCTTCTTCGCTTTGTTCTTTCATGCAAGAACCACATTCTTTTGTTCTCCCTCACCCTTCTGTCAATTGTTGCTGCCATTGACAAGACTCAACCTAAACTCCTCTAGAGTGAAATCACTCCACAAACGATCCCAGTTAGGTAGATCTTGTCTGTTGAATTTTTTAAACTTTGGCCGGTCTTCATAATTGTGAAATAATCAATAAAATTGTGGACTCCAAGTTGGCTCCAAAAGAAGTAAATTTGAATTTTCAAATTGTGAATTTTACCTCTAAAAATGTAAAGTCGGCCCCAATCTGTTCAAGTCGCCCAGCCCAAGGGATGTGTCCATTCAAGCTTCTTTGATCACTATATAAAGGCCATTCTGCCTCCATTGGGCAAAATTTGGATCACATAAATGTATCTTCTAAGGCAAAGTTTCAGGCTCATCAGACCCTGAGACAATACATCAGAAAGAATCTGAGGCAGAACTAGAAGGATGAATCTGAAGCACACTGAAATTTCAGGAGGCCGAATTTGTTTTTGTTTGACCAGGTTTGACCTGGGTTTGGTTACTAGCCAGTTTGACTTTGTTTTTGACTGGGAAATCAGATTGTATCTCTTGTTGAAATGGACAAATCCTCTAAGAAATGGTTGTTAAGTTTTTCCCTTGGTTTGGGGTTTTCCCAAGGTAATTTTTGTGTCGCTTGTGTTTGGCTGTCTCTTCATGTTTCTATTGTTATTATTGTTTAATGTTGAAGATTTCCTATGTATAATTGCTTAATGATAAAGTGACAAGATAAATAATTAATAATATCATTGGAAGTAATTATCAATCTAAGAAATCTGGAAAAATCAACATTGTTGTCCCTTGATCACTTGGACAAACACATCCCACTTCTTTGAGACCCCGTTCAAGGCAGTTCACATGAGCTCGTCATCTATCTTTTCCCCAACTGCTGCTAATTCATCCTTGACAAGTATGACTCTAGTGAGGTAACTGACTATGCCTTTGCCCTTGTTCATTCTGGTGTTTCTGGTTTTGATGGCTCCGTACTTTTATTCTATGTCTACCATAATGCTTAACCCTTATCTCTGAATTATAACTTGCATGCAAGGTTTTAATGGAATATCTAAAGATCATTGTGAAAAAGGGTTTTACGCATTTTATTGTTCTCCTAACCTTGTCAGCATTTGAGGTCATTTCAAAAATGTTAAATTATGATCAGAGGGGTTTAATGTGGCGTGGGGTGTATGTATATTGATCACCCTTGGTTATATTGTGTAGAACAAACAACAGAAATCATATGTTAAACCATGTTTAAAGGTGCTTCATGTGCTATGGGGTGTATGGTATATTTACCACCCTTCATTGTATCGTGATGGACAAACAAAAGAAATCATTTGTTTCCCATGTCATTTGCTTTGAAAGCAACATAAATCACTCTTACGAATTTTTATTTCATTTTCAATGAATTGCAAGCTGGAATCTTAAAATTATGATCCTTTCACTTTAATAGATATAGAAGCACATCGAGGGATTTGATCAATTGATATATTTTGACAGAAAGGGGGTGGCCTAGCTGAGTATGCTGTGGTACCCTTGAAAACAACTGTAAAGAGGCCTCCAGAGGTTCTTCCAGAGGCTGCAGGCTTGCCAATAGCTGGACTTACTGCATTGCAGGCGGTTCGGGATGTTGCAGGTATTAAGCTTGACGGAAGTAGCGAAGGAGTTAATCTACTTATCACAGCTGCCTCAGGAGGGGTTGGACATTTTGCTGTGCAAGTATGATCCCTTGTCTAAAACCACATGGCTATTTTATCTTGTTTTTGGATTAATGGGATAGAAATGAAATATTAATGCCCACTGATGAGCAAAGAAGGGTCAATGGGACTCCAGAGTATGCTTGGTACAACTAATGCACACTGAAAATTAATAAACCTAGGATATGATTGACCTTTTATGTTTTCAATTAGCAAAACTTGGATCTGATTGAACGTTTTATGTTTTCAGTTAGCAAAACTGGGCAATGCTCATGTTACTGCTACTTGTGGCGGACGCAACATTGAGCTTGTCAAGAAGTTGGGAGCTGATGAAGTGCTAGACTATAAAACACCAGAAGGTGCATCCTTGACTAGTCCATCAGGCCGTAAATATGATGTTGTGATTCACTGTGCTTCAAATATAACATGGTCAACATTCGAGCCCAATCTGGGCACCTACGGGAAAGTGATTGATATTACTCCGACTTTCAAATCATTTTTAGCATTAGTTACAAAGAAAATTACCTTTTCCAAGAAGCAACTTGTGCCATTGCTGATGATACCAAGGGGTGAGAACCTTGCACTGTTAGTTGATTTGGTCAAGGAGCAGAAGCTGAAAATCGTTGTTGATTCAATGTACCCTTTGGCAAAGGCAGAAGGTGCATGGGCAAAGATCATGGATGGACATGCTACCGGAAAGGTTATAGTAAACATTTAAAGAGTAGTCTGTACGTTACTGAAGTGTCATCGCTATTTCTGAGGTTTGACACTCAGTTCATATAGCTGTAGAACTTTGTAAACCTCATTTATAGCTTTAGAACTCTTAATTATGTAATGCTCTATTCTTTTTTCGAATTTTAACTTCATCTGAAAGATATAGGGATTGGTACTTCCTCGAACCCTGCATATGAGTTTATTATTTTATGGTGTAAAAATCACTATGGCCGTAATGAGAACCAATTTTGTTGCCTATGAAGGTGATGTGAGCGTATTTGGATTTTACTCCTTTTGGGTAGTAATATAGGTAGGTATTTGAAGATTCTGAGTTCATTATTTTATGGTGTAAAAATGACTATTGCATTAATGAGAACCAATTTTGTTGTCTATGAAAGTGATATGGAGTATTTGGATTTTACTCCTTTTCATAGATTTGGGATGTTATTGGCTTTTTTTTTTTTTTTTTTAATAATTAAGTCATTTATATTTAACTAATTATTTTGAGATTGTACTTTATATGTATTTCTCTTTTGAATAAAGAAAATATATTATTATAAATCATTTTTTTAATTAAGAAAAAAATTACATTGCTGATCTTAATTTTCACAAAATTATACCAGCCTAACTTTGATTAGATTTGTTGGTTGGTACACTATATGCTAGAGTTTTACATCCATTATCATAGACTGCACAACCCAACACCATATATCTAGATAACCAAAAAAACACCTAGACAAAGCAAAACATATAGCCATTTTCGAATCAAAGGATGTCACAAGAGCATGGTTGTTCGGTCTAGTGCTTGAGGGCATTGGAAGCTTGAACTCGCACTGTATATGCTTCTCCATATGTCTCATACGAGCTTCTAGTCCATCGAGGTTGTTCTTCATTTTTCATTGGTTCTGTTATATGTCATTAAGGAAGGAGATAATTTCATTTTTGTCATCATGCTTTTCCTTGAGAATTTGCCCCAGTAACGTTTTCAACTACCAGTGAAGAGTAACTAAATGCATATACAAATTTCCCCTACCGCCAATGTGCCCAGGGCCTGGGAGCCATTGAGAAACTTCTTCTAGAAGCTTAGAATATGAGATGGTATGTCTGTCCCTACGAACATTCCTTTCAAGCTATTGAATATCGGTCTGAGTGCTTGGAGGTATCGCAACCTTGTAAACAACATCTGCCTCCTAGGCTTGAGCCTCAAAACAAGACTTGCTAGTCTAGCCACACTCCCTAACACCTTGTTGGTTATGGTCCTTCTGATGAGCATGATAAAACCAAATAAACCACAAAACCTTATTAGCCCCGAGAAGGAAACAAATGCACTTCCCCCAAAACCTACAACAATTACTCGTTTGAATTGCAAACAAAGAATTCCAGGACATGTAGGGATCTAGACTCTCCTCTCTTCCTTAATGTCATATGATAGATAAGACATTTGTATCCCCTGCAAGAGAATTAAAAAATGCCAAGGCAATATTAGCACACCAGAACCAAAGTCATGAAAGAAGAGTGAACAAGTAAAGATGGCGGAAGGCTCGTAGATCAGGAAAAGAAGTAGAATTTAGATGAAAAGGATCCTTAGATATCGATTCAACCAACTTATCCATTTACTTAACCAAAGATAGGGTAAAAGGAACCAATACCATGCATAAACTACCAATAACGAGATAACATGACACACAAAACCAGGAACACAATGTTACCTCTGCAAGGGACCAAGAGTAAATGAAGACGCTTAGCTGCAAACTAGCTTTGAAACTCTGTGTCATTCCAGCTCTCCAAACAAAGTCAGAATCTATGCAATTGAGATAGGTGTGCTTTAGACCAACATGCTCTTTTTGATGAGCGAACTCCGAGCAAGAACCATTTCCTTGTGTTGCTTGAAACAGTAAGATTTTTCTTTTGAGAGGGAGAATTGTCGGATAAAACTTAGTAAGCCTTCTCAACTATGTATTTTCCATTGCAAACTCCCTCACATCCAAGCAATTATCCTCAACAATTCCAGAATCCAAGCTCATAGAGATGCCAAAAGAGCTCTCCTGCGGCCCTTGCTCACCATTCTCCACATACATTAATTTTCCAAACAATCAAAGAATCGAGAAATAGTATACAAACATCCTGAGTGCCATTAAGAGAGGTGATGGCCTTCACACATATATTGCATGGAGGGGGCAGGCCACACCACCACCCTCCTTAATGGTCTTGGGAGTTAGTGGGATGGTTGGCGCCTGCCCTCCCCCCTCCTCCCCCCTGTTCAAAATGTAACTTGTGTTGGTCTTCATAATGTAATTCAAATGTATCCTTGATGTATTTATTATATTCATTTATTATTATTATTTTATTTTTTGTCAAAGCATGTTCTTCATGTTTATAGGGTCAATTGAGTCAAAAAGAATATTTTATGAGTCAAAATAAATATAATTGAGTCAAGTCCCATTTGGACTTTTTGTAAGAAAAGAAAAGAAAATTATTTTTGAAGTCAAAGTGTCTTCACAAGACCAAGTTGGCCCTAGGGACAATTATTTGACCCTCCTCGACATGTATATATAGATTCAACTCAACCTCTTTGGAGATCAATTCATTCACTCACACATCACATCATTTCTGCGCCCAATCAAGAAGAAGACAACCAACGTCAAAGGAGAGAGAGGAAGGTCAAAGGTGAGGAAGAAAAATTTTCTACGTTAGTTCTGCTCACACACGCAAATTTTTTCGAGGTCTTCCATGCTTGAAATTTGAAGCGTAGAATTACAAGAGGCTAAAAACTCAGGATTTGACTAGATTCTAGAAGGTTGACCAATGTTGACCTTGATTTGATTAGAGGAGACTTGGAGGAGGGTTGACTTGGGTCTTTGTGACAATCTTGGTTTTGGTCTTTGGTCTTGGATATCTCACTTTTATATGATTCTATAAGAAGAGGATTTTCTTGGGTTTTCCTCCTTGTGGGGTTTTGCCTTGGCTTGAAACCTAATTTCTTATGTTCTTTGTCTCTTGTGATCTTCATGTTTTGTACATTTTTGGTAATTGACTGATGAAGAGAATATAAATTTAATAAGAAGCCAACAAACATTCATAAGTAATTATCGAGTTAAGAGAAATATAGCCTAATGTACAAGCATCTTGATTTCTCAACATGGTGTCATAGTTAAGGTGAAAGGAAGGCAGTTTGAAGATACTCTTGAATCAGTAATCTAAGAAGTTTGATCCGAAGATCTGTAGCATATGTTCAAGAGAAGATCGAAGTTAAGGCTACTTCAAAAAAAATTGCACTCTTACCATTTGAAACTTGTTTCAAGTTCGAAATAAAGGATAAGAAGAAGATTTATACCTTCGCTCAAGCTAGAAAAAGATCAAAGAACAAAATGAATTTATGTGACATAATCTTTGTGGCTATACTAATATAATTTCAGAATAAGACTATGACATTGTACCTCTACATTATAGGGCCTCTTCTATGATTTCTTATGGACAAGTCTAAATAAAATTTCATGTGAACAATTGATGATGAAGAGTCGATTTGGCAATATGTTCTTGTGGCTTTATATCTCTGCTAATTAAAGCAAGCCTAGCTAGCCACCTATGGCAATATACATCATGATATCGAAGATCAAACACTTGAAAGGATTACATGAATTAAAAAATTGTAATACGAATTCTAGACCATACCATCTCTGCAAAAATAACATTTGAATTTGTATCTATGTGTCAAATCAGTGAACGACATCCAAATTTTCTAAAGAAAGAGCAAGATAAGTCTATGAGATTAGTGTGAAGATTAAAGATCGTGTATGGCAGTTGAATTTGTGAAAAATCACTAGATTAACCATAGAAGAAGGGATCAACTATACAAGGTGTTGTTGCACAAAGTGTCTAGGCACTGCAACAACGCTCAGAGTAAGGGTTGTCACTCTAATCTTTACTCACTCCATTTAGACTCTCTCCTAAACAAGTCAAGGGAGGTAGCCCCTAGGGTGAATGAATGAGGATAGCCTGTGAAACACAGGCTCTAGGAGACTGAAAAATGGACAACTTGATGAATGTAAATGAGTCCTGATTAACTGAGATAAATAGATCAAACACTAATATGACCTAAACACAACCACAAGATATAAATGATTATAAACCAATGCCTTTATATTTAATTAACCATAGACTAAACAAAAACAAGTTATCAAGAGCAGTTTATAAATGTGATGAATATGACGATCATGAACGATTAAATGTGAACACCCAAAATTGCAATATATTTTAGCAATTAAATCCCATGAATAATTATGAAAATTAAATGCTAAGCAATGATTCTAGATTAAAAATGATTTTCTTCAAGAACCCATATTTAGAATTAGTTATCTTTCTCCTATAGCCAATATAATTTTCAAAACACCTTGCCAATAGGTAAATCAATACCACAAAAGGACACCAAGGAACTTTAGATTAACAATTTAGTTATTCTTTAAGTAATTAATCTAATGTGTTAAAAATGAAGAGATTAATTTTTTAATGTGACCAAAGTAAAACAAATAAAAAAGGGTTAATAAATTTAATGTGAAAGAACAAATCCTCTTTTGGTTTAATTCTTTTAGGGATTTTAAAGTCACATAAATGAAATTTTTTTATTTTTAGATTTTTTTTTTGAATGTTTTAGATTTTTTTAGTTTTTAGATTTTTTAATGTTTTATTAAAAAAAAAAAATTGATAAAATGTAAAACAAAAATCAAATAAAAAATCAAAAATCAAAAGAAAAAAGAAAAAAAAAACAGAAGTACAAACAAAACAAGAAAATGTGAAAAACAAAAAAAAAATATAAAAATAAAAAATCAAATTAAAACAAATCAAAATGAAAAATAAAAATCAAATGAAAATGAAAATGAAAAATATACTAACCCTAACCCCTAACACATATACAAATAAATAAAAAAAGGTGAATGATTTGTTGTGTTTGTGCAGGTCATAGGAGATGGAGGTTGCAGAAAAGGGAATGACGGTGACAGGAGGAAAGAAGGTTGCGTATTGGAGGAGTTGCACGCAGGTAGCAATAGCGAGGGGAAAGGGCTCGACGAAGCTGGAAAGGCTACGGGCTGGGTGATACGCAGGTTTTGAAGGCAACGACGGGAGCATAAGGGACATCGTAGGGAATGGAGCAACGAAAATGGGTTGCAGATATCGCTGTGAGGGTTTACACAACGACAAAAAATGCAGGTCAACGATGCAACGTTTGGAGTTTCGATTTGGTAGTACGCAGGAAGAAAGCAAGGAGCATAGGAGGAATGTGGATGGGTGAGGGGAGAAGCTGAGAGTTTCGATGGGGAGTGATGGAGAGAACATTGCAGAGATAATGGAGCAGCTTGGATGCAGGGATAGAAGGAGCTGCGATTTTGATGGGGTTTCGAGGATGAGGAACAACAGATTGGCAGCAATGGAGTTGTGAAGAGATTTAAAAAAAAATCAAATTTTGCAGCAAACCAAAAACCTAGGCAACAAACTGAAGAAACCAATCAACAAAGAAATGGTAGCCCAGAAACTCTTTACAACATTTCCAGAAACTTTGATTAAAATGTTGAATCCTTTGCTTCAGATTTATCCTTGGAACCCTTATAAAAATTTCTAGATTTAAAAAATTTCAATCTCTTGGACTTCAAAAAATCTGAATAATATTTTTATAAAATTATGTTGATAAACCCCAGAGATCTAGATCTTACCCTTCAGGTCTTAGATCTGGACTCTACATAGATTTTTTTCTCAGGTCTATAGCCGCACGACAACAAGAAAACACTCAAACGATATATACAATGATAAAAACTAAACCCCAAAAAAACCCACGTTAGAAAATAATTACAAAATTTACAAACTGCAGCTCTAATCAGCCAGATCTGTCATTAAGCTACACAAAAAAATTAAATTTTTAAATTTTTAAAGGAGGTGCTAACTCAAAACCCTTCGTGCATCACCAACAAAAATAAATCTTATGATAAGCCTAGAGCTAATTTAGCTAGGCTTTTCAGAAAACAAGGATCGAGAGTTGGCTGATTCAACTGAAAACTTCCCCTAACGCCTGAGGATCGAAACAATCAAGATTTCCCAGCAAAACTCAATCCAACCATCAAAATAGAGTGAGAAAATACAATAAAATTTAGACATATAGAGATACCTACTAGTATGTTCAAAATTTAAATTATTATTTAAACCCCATTGACTGAGCAAGATACTTGTATTCAAATCACTCTTTAGAAGCTATCATCAATGACTTTAGAAAAAATTATGCATGAAAAGAACACATCTTACAGTGTTCCCATGAAGAATAACACCAGCGGAATTTAGCCCCAAAGTCTTTCTTTATTATCCAGAAAAAGATTACACAAGAGCTTCTTGTTAAGCACACGACTCAAAGGTCGGATAGATCTATTGACAAATGACCTTTCTGTTTAAAGATAAATCTTCCAACGACTAGTTCGAGTGATCTTTGTCAGAGCAATCTCGACCGTTGATGAAGATTAAAATTTATTTTAATCTCATCCGTCGAAATATTTAATTTTTGAGGAAATTTGATTTTTTCAATTACCTTTTAATTAACTAATAAATTAAAATTTTGAGTTAATTTCCCCAAAAATTTGACTTGACTTAACCCCCAGGGATCAAAGGTTTAAAATTTAGCAAAATAATTAATTTACCTTAGTCCCGGGACCTTTTAAAATTTAATTTTTAAGGACCGACGAACTTTTCCTTTGTAGAATTTAAATTTACCTAGGACCTAGAATTAATTAAATTTCTGGCTTAGGATTTTAATTAATTCTTGGCTAGAAAATCTAATTAATTAATCTATGAGGGGATAAATTATTTTTCCAACCTTCAAGACACTTTACATCATGATTTTCATATTTTTTCACATCATGAGGAGGAAAACCCATTTGTAATAGACCCTCGCAGACCACCCATTTTTGCGACACAAATATAATCTAGCAGACCAAACAATTTGTAATAAAATAACCTAACCAAATAGTTAGGATTATTCCCAAAACACTTTTACATAGACTCGATCTAGAACACTAGGACTTGCCTAAGATCCTAGCGACAAAATCCATTACAGCTTTGGAGTAACGGTGGAGGAAAACTCTGTCGACCATCCGAGAATGGATCAGTGAGACAAAAAACCTCCCAGAATGGAGATCGTCACTAGAAAAGTAGGTTTACCTAGGTCGTTACATACATGACATGGATCTGCTTAGATTATTTACATTATACACATGCAGAAAGGGCTTACATAACATCCTGGAACTCAAGTTGATGATGATAGTTGTACGGCACGAATACATCGATAAGGCGCTATCCCTTTTGCAAAAAATGGGGTGTACTGTTATGGGTCATTGACACGTAGTGGTCAACACAAGGCATCCAAACTTATTGCCAATCCGAGAAACTATGAATAAGTCCAAGTTATCTCAATTCATAAAGGTTGAATCATCCAATGCATACGAATTTCCTGAAGATTAGGTAGACATGTTTACAAAAAAATGGCCTAAACCTATGGTGAATTCAAACTTTATTGTAACATTATTGTAGTTACATCCAAAAGGTTACTGTGGCACTCCTCTAAGACTAATATCCAAGACAAAGAACAATAATGAAGTTGAAAGACTATTGAAGGACATAATTCTAAAGTTTGTCAAAATCCTAGGCTCATCATCTATGTGGCAAATGCATTGGGATGTGAAGTTAAAAGAACTAAGTAGAAGAACTATGATCAGAAACATTTGAAGCCTAACACTATGTCAAGCCTCATTATTGTGACATCCAATTTTGTAGAAGAATAATTAGACCAAGCATGAAAGGTAACTTCATGACAGATCCAAGGCATCCTCTGAAATATTCGAACCATGCAAATCAATGACATATGATCCGAAGTAGCAATCAATTTATAAAATAATCTAAAAAGAAAGAAGCCCTGAAGTTCATTCAAGTCGTGTTACCTCAGTAATTGTAGCATTGCAAGCAACTCGAATATTTCTAGGACAATTTCAAGAATCAAAGTTCTATGGAATCTAGAAGGAATTGAGAGATCTATAAAACTACTCTGGAAATTTAAAACCAAAACTTTGTGAAAGAATTATGATAAGATATCCAAAAGACATGCAAAGATCATCTATGTGGAACTTTATTCAAGGACTTGAGGGATATCATTCTATGGCTACTGAGACAAATCTATGACATTATGGATTGGTTCATTGGAAGGAAGAGACCAAAATTAAAGAACGAGACATTCTGAACTCCGTGGACAGAGATATGAAGTTTTTATGAAGCTCATAAAGCAGTCATATTACCAAGACTTTCCTCTTATACATGATGAATTGCATCCACAAAGCCGACCTATTTGAAGCCTGGTAGATGTGTGATGGAAGAAAGAAATACATGTCAATTGAAGAACAATCAAAGGACCGATCTTTGCAAGAAGGGACAAGGTAAGGTCAAAAGAGGTATGTATAGTTCTTATTCATTTCAAATTTTGTCTTGCAAACTATTATGCATACAATGTCAAGTTTTCTAGTCCATGGTGAATTCACATGAGGAACAAGATAATGATCTTATGCTTTTTTGAAAGTGAGTATATATACTAGAGTTTCTTGATATAATATTTGAAGTCTTTCCTTGCATATAAGGACTAGGTTTTTATGGTCAAGGAATGAAATCTCGTGTATAGAAGGCTTGTCAATATTGCTCTAGGGTTTTGCAAATAACTCTCTAGTATGGTTGTAGAATTTGCAAGTCTTAAATGGAAAATCTTGATGACTTTTGAAAATCTAGGGTCTGTAAACCCTCATTAAGTTTTGAGATAAGAGAACCCTAGGAACAAAACCCTATCTAATCGTTTCCACTGTAAGAAGTAGATCCAACCCTTAATGATAATAGAAATGACACCATTAAAAGGGAGTTGATCTTCCTCAAAAGATAAGTACTCTGCATCTCCTTGATTACTACTAAAGCTATTGTCTTTGTACTTTGCCTTTTGTTCTTTCATGGTTTTCTAATAAATCTTGCACGCAAGACAAGATATATCTAAGCTTGATTAACGAATGGAAGAATTGGAAGAACATGGAAAAGCATGAAGATTATGGAGGAAGAAGTCAATAAAATGGTAGCATAAAAGAAGAAGTTCGCTTACCTCAGATAGAAAGAGGGAGTTGTTAGATATTGAAGTTTGGCATAAACTAGAGAAGCTTATGATAAAAAAAAGTCAAGTTGATAGATCTATGAAAGAAGTTGAAGAGCTCTGATGATTGTATCGACATTTGATTGGTAATATTAAGGAATACATTGATTGGGTTAACAATAGTATTGTCGAAATAAATACTACTAATGATTGTGAGTTGATATGAATTCTTGGAAGATCATGAAGCAGAATGAAGAAATAAGATGTGGAGGCTTATGCAATCAACTATGAAGAAGTTTGGCTTCATAAAGTGTTTAATAAACTACTTGTCGATATGTTGGATTCAAATATGCATAAATATTGTCAGAGAACTAGGAAGATTAAAGTGCTTTATGATTCAACAGTATGATGCAGAGAAAAGTTGAAAAACTACAACAATATCTCCACAAAAGAACGGATAGTCAATACATTGATGAGTATTTTTGACAAGCTTATGCTTGTGGTTATTTCCCCCTATTTTAGAGGGAGTGAGGATCTCCTCCCTAGTTGAGAGGGAGTGAGGGTGGACACTGTATTCTCCATGTGTCATGCACTATGGCCAAGACTAACAATCGTAAGCCTAGTGAAGGCACTAGTAAGGAAAATCATGGATTGGATAAGCATCTGGGACCGATATTCTTTGAGGATTATATCTAAGGTAAGAATAGTCTCAAGGATCGATATTCTGAGGATGGGTATCCAAGATAAGAGTAGTTCTGCGAGGACATATCTGGTGAACATCTAGATGGGGTATGTGCCTAGAGAGGCAGTGTTGTCCAAATTTATGCCTCCCAACATTGTGTTATGATCTAGTGGAGAGATAGCGATTGATAGTCAAGGCCTTGTTATTTTTTACAGTGTTGGTTATGATGATGCTTATCAATCCGATCCCTTATGAGAATATTTCAATTTGAGAGTATCCTGTTTTGTCATTATGAATACCTCCCTAGTTAAGAGGGAGTGTTGAAAATGTAACTAGTGTCGATCTTCATAATGTTGTATTAATTTTAGGTATGTTCTATTCTTAGAGCAATTTATTTCAATTTTCACAGTTATCTCAATATCTTTTCCAGATTAGCAATCACATCAGCATTAAAGTAAACTGCAGATAGAACATAAACATAAATTGTAGAAGACAAGCTAAGACAAGAGGACACAAGATGTGGCGCTAGCCAGGAACAAACCCCAATGTGGGGAAACCCTTGATCAATTCTTTTGATATGTTCTTTCAATAGTTCAGCAGAGAGAGAGAGATAGTACGTTTACAACAAAAGTCAACACTTTGACTTATCTAGATAAGAGCATAGATCATCTCTAAGAAGATGATACATGAGATCGGTTGAAGACATGCTGCTTCAACTAATTCTCCAAGGTGACTCCTTCACCTATCGTTGTGCTACATTTCGTCATCATGATGCACCTCGCTATGCTGCACCCATCATCACTATGCTGCATCTCATCATGATTCATTAATCATGACTGTACCCATCAGTGTACTGCACTATGTGCCATTGTTGCACCATGTTGCCATACTGACCTATGTGCTGGTTACATCTTGCTTGTTTGTTGTCCTTAGCACGCTTGTTGTCCTTAGCACGCTTGTTGTCCTTTGCATGCTTGTTGTTGCATGCTAGCTATCCTTTGCATGCTAGCTGTAACATTGCATGCTTGGTGTATGTGCTGCCAAGTACCATACAACTATTCCAATGTTAGTTAGTTGTCCCTTGCATGTTGCTCTCCTTCGGAGACAGATGGTCTGGTTGTTCTGGCAATTTCAGCTATTCCTGAAAGTTCCGACAGTTCCAGCTTTTCCCGGTAGTTCCAGGAGTTCCCCATAGTTCCAGCTTCTACCCTCTATGTCAGCTTTCCCGGCTGTTCTGGCAGTTCCGACTGTTCCCCGCAATTTTGTCTATTCTCGGCAGTTTTGACATTTCCGGAAATTCCGACTATTCCCAGTAGTTCCAACAGTTCCCGGAAGTTCCGATAGTTCCAACAATTCCATCTATTCCTGACAATTCCAGCAGTTCTGGCTTTTCTTGGCAGTTCCAGAAGTTCCCAACAGTTCCGGCTTTTCTCGACAGTTCCCTGCAGTTCCTGCTTTTCCCGGTAGTTCCGACAGTTCCAACAATTGCAGTTATTCCCAGTAGTGCCAGCAATTCCTGGCAGTTCCAACAATTCCATCTATTCCTGACAGTTCTGGCAGTTTCGGCTTTTCCTGGCAGTTCCAGTTTTTCCCGGCAGTTTCAGCAATTCCGGTGATTCTCGACAATTCTTACTTCTACCCTCTGGATCAGGGCAGCATTATCCCTTAGGATCTCTCCTCCTACTAAAACCCAAAGACAAGTAGAGAGGAAGAGATCCCAAGTGTGTTGAAATGACTTGAAGGCCACCTCTGTTTATACTAAAACGTTGAGCACAAGTGGGGTTTATTTGGTTGCTAGCCGACCTTGACGAATTGTCCCATAACACAAATAAATTCATATCTCCATGAATACTTATCGAAATCGGATGATCTTTAGATCAATATTACACCTCTCGTTGAGAGGGATCTAAGAAAAATATCAGCTTCCATTAATAAGAGACCCACATGGAGTTTGGCCCTAGTTGCCAATTTTAACACTCCCTCTCAACTAGGGAGAACTCCATCCACTGATCCATATGTCCGACTGTACTATCTCTGCCATCAGTGCACTGCACTACTCTGCTCTGCTGAGCTCTGCTTTGCTCTACTCTGCTATGCTCTGCTTTGCTGAACCATGAAGAAGAAGAATTGATTGAGAATGTCTCATACCATTCTCTACTGACCCAAAGTCAATTTCATATGAAGAGAGTGTGTCACATCACTCTTATTGGCCCGAAATCAATTTAATTGATCCAAGATCAATATCACAAGAAAGTGTCTCAAACCACTCATACTGATCCCAGATCAGTTTCATTGATCCTAGATCAATGGAGGTCATCTTAGCATAGGGAGTATGGTAGATACATCGATGCGTCCATCGATAGTACTACTATGGTCCCTAACCCCATTTCCCTGCTCATTGATCAAATGAGAGGTACTTCCCATGAGTCCTAGACTGCATGGTTAAGATGCCTCGACAGGAGAACTAATCATCATGTCCATAGGAGAATGAATCATCTTGCCCCACAGTCGCCACAGGAGAACTAATCATCCCGGCCCATAGGAGAACTAATCATCCAGTTTCACAGTTGCCACGGGAGAACTAATCATCCCAGCCCACAGGAGAACTAATCATCCCGTTCCACAGTTGCCACAGGAGAACTAATCATCCTGGCCCACAGGAGAACTAATCATCCTGTTCCATAGTTTCCACGGGAGAACTATCATCCCAGCCCACAAGAGAACTAATCATCCTGTTCCGCATTTGCCACGGGAGAACTAATCATCCCGGCCCACAAGAGAACTAATCATCGTGTTCCATAGTTTCCACGAGAGAACTAATCATCCCAGCCCACAAGAGAACTAATCATCATGTTCCACAGTTGTCACAGGAGAACTAATCATCCTGTTCCACAGTTGCCACGGGGTATCACAGGGGAAGGTTGAACTTGTCATCTTGTACATAGTGCACCACCAGGGGAGGGTGAGTCGCCCTGTGGTTGTATGCTACTCCAGTAAGTACCCCAAGCCCCCTAGAGCTCCCAGAGCTCAATGCATGCAACATGCAGGACCCTTATAAGAAGGTCTCTCAACGACTCCAAGTTGTTTGGGAAAGTCACATATTTGACCTTTCCCCGGGGCTTTGACAAAATGTCTGTGACCTATACAACAGTCTCAATGCGATGTAGCCTCCTCGCTCATCGACTTACCATATCCCAGATAAGGCAATATCTGATGTCTATCTGTTGAAGCAATGATCGAATACGGGATTCCTCAATAATCGAATCCCCCCTCTGGTTGTCACAGAGAATCAAAGTGGTATTCATCATGTGTACAAACAGCTCACTTAAGAGCTTCTACAACCATGCAGGTTCACACAAGATCATACTCGTAGTTATGTATTCAGTGTCGGCGACGCTTATAGCATCCGACTTCGGCTTCCTGCTCATCCATTATATCGAAGCAAAATCCAAAGAGAACCAGCGCTAAGAAGTGCTCTAGTGATCCTCCACACTACCTGCCCAGTCAGTGTTCGAATAATCATGCAGTTTCATATTTCTGGCAATGTATCTCAATCCATTAGAGATTGTACCCCGAAGATATCTCAGAAGATTCCTAGAACCAATCTAGTGAGGCTCAACCAAATATGAGCTCACCATGCTAACTTCAAAACATATGTCTGGGCGGAAGTTCACCAAGAACATCAACGCGAATGAGTTTATTAAACTCAGAGTCATTTCCCAAATCTGGTCCGACATCACTACCATATAACTTTTGAATGTTAAGATCCTCAGGGTAGTCACAGGCTTGCAGTTAATCATTGCACATCCGAAATCCAACTCCCTCTTACTTCTGCAAATGAAAGGGTTTGCACCTGTCAGAAATAGGTCATCCTCATAAGGTGCTGGTATGAGAGGTCTATCATCCACAACCTTCAAACAATGGTTTGGATCGACTTCACTCTTAGTGAATCTCAACTTCATCTGATAGCTATTAATCCTCTCATACTACGCCTGAGGAGTTTTGCTTCAAGCCATAGAGGGCTTTCTTCCACCTACATATGTGAGATTCCTGATCATCAATCTCAAACCCCTCGGGTTGTTCCAAACCTGTGGACTGCTGCATGAGAGTAATGGTCCCCTGTAAGATTTTCCTTCAGTACATCTCAGACATGTACTTTCATGCTCTTTTTGAATTCAAACATCCCTGTCACCTTTTGACTCATAGACCTTTGGTGCTAGTTGTCAATGGACATGGTCCCCAGTGGACTTCCTGCAGCTTGATACAACCTTGAACGCAAAAACATTTTTGAAAATTCTATTTTAAAACACGTACCTTTGCATCGATGAGTACCACCTTGTAACCTTTGACTTCCATTGCTGAAATCGACACCAAGTTCTTCTTGCAATCAAGTACATAAAAGAGATTATGTAAATGAATCGAGTTACCCTCATTCAATTGAGGGGTAACATTCCCTACACCCTTTTTGGGATAGGTGGCATCGGCTCCAAGTATAATCCCACGATTGTTTCCATCTCTACCAAATTAGAGAGGTGCACCTCTATCCAATGAAGTGCCTTGAAGCACTACAATCAATAAGCCAGATTCCCAAAGAATCTGAAGGAGAGGGCCAATACAAAATAACGCTTCTTAATCTTATCAAAAACAACATTAGATTCTTCATACCTGGGGTTCCTTGCTTTCTTTGAAGAGTCAACCATTTCCTTGATGACCTACATTACCTGTCATTCCTTTGATCATTGAAGATGTCCTTGGAATGATTGTTATCTTCATCAAGAGACGTGTCTTTGCCATTCGGACACTCCTTCGCATAATGGCCAAACTTATTACAATCAAGGCATCTGCCTTTCCCTCCACCCTTAGATCTGAACTTCCCATTGAAGTGATCTTTAGGTAGGCCATAACAAACTTCTGTTGCGCCATTCTGATAATATCCTCTGCTTCGACTTCACCCTTGGTGAATTTGAAGAGGGATGAGGAATCCACTGATCCTTTTGTCCTTTCCCAACTGTCTTCGGTGATTGCTCTTTCACTCTTGCTAGGGCATTGTCTTTACCTCAACTCTGATACCATGTTAATTTTAGGTATGTTCTATGCTTAGAGAAATTTATTTCAATTTTCACAGTTAGCTCAATATCTTTTCTAGATTAGCAATCACATCAGCATTAAAGTAAACTA
>APFE030808416.1:0-19528 GCA_000404065.3 Pinus taeda
CATTGATTGGAAAGAGCAGGCTCGCAGATCTCAATCTCAAAGTTGAAGTCAGAAATTTATATTATTTAATAATTTATATATTATAATAATATTTTTTATTATCCAAAAAGCTACATATATTATTAGCAGTTAAGTATCAATAATTTTCCATATACCATTTAGTTCTTGAAAATATATCATTTAAAAAATGGTTAATATATTAATTTTGCCACACTATTATACAAAAGTTATTTGGATATAACATTATAAATGTATGAGGCTTAATATTAACCAAAATTGATAGAGAAAAAATAGACATAATGTAATCTAAAAAGAATGAGAGGCATCAACCTCAATAGGAACATAATGTTGTGGGTGCTTGGTCTAGAGTTTCACTTGTTTTTATCCACATTCATTTGTTTTTCATTTCTTTCAATTGCAACAACATATCATCTAAGAATAGAACAATTTCATCCTTGGGATGAATGGTGTTAAGAAATATATGGTCCAGAAGAGACTTCATATGCTGATAGAGAAGTATGCCCCACGTTTGGCACCCAAGCCTTTGTTGTAGATGTGACTTCAAAATTCACATAAAATTGCATTCACCAAACACATCATCCATTTCCTTTTGTAACTCATCTTTAATGTCCTACAAAATTTGTTGCTTGAATAACCTAGCAAAACATTCAACCGATTGTTGAGCTTGAGCTCCACCTCATGAGTCTTTTCCACTACTTCCTCTCTCGCACCGTGTTTGCTAACATACCATAGATCTAATGAGCAAGATAGGAAGAAAAGCTAGAGAAGAAGAGAGATCCCTAGTACAAAGTATTTAAAGTCTAGAGGGGCCTTGCATGCAAGGAGCTTGAAATCAAGGGGCCATGGTAGGAGAGCCACAATAAAGCTTACAAGTAAACATCTAGACAAAATAAAAGGACTAAGATACTTCACTTAATGAACTACATAGATAAACCACCAAATGACCTAAATAATGGAAATAAATGGAAACTTACTTGAGGAGCCAATCACCATAATGACTAGGAACCAAAGCATAATGAACCTCTCTCTAGAGTGTGTGTAAATCCTTCCTCGGATATGGCCTAGCAAAATGGGGGTGATAGCCAACATATTGCGCTGAATTCCCCTTATTGAGTTTGAAACCATGTATTACATTTTGATGTGGATGGGAGACATTCCAAGCTTGCTTATTGAATGAGGTGGCGGCATCCTTGCCATGCCCCTAACATAACACATCCCAATTTAACCCATACCCGAAGGAGATATATTCTTCAACCAAGATCTTGCAGTCAACCTTTCACTAAGAGACTTGGAAGCCTACCTAAAAGTTGTTTACAGTCAACATTGTGCTTAAACATCCCTTAGTGGCTATCCAATCTACTAACTTTATTGGCTTTCCTTTGGAAATGAGTAGTAAAAATGATAAGGGTGCCAGGAATGACAACAACAATCCAAAACAAGAATATCTGGATTCACCAATTGTGAGAGATATGAATCCAATTGTGAGAGATATTGTCATGGTATGTGACATGTATGATTTTCTTAATTAACACTATCACCCGTTTTCAATCCGCTTCAATAAAATGTTTGGAAAAGATGTGTCGTTGTTCCTAAATGAAATCATATCGTAGCTCCTAGAGCTTGGTTACATTGTTAACATTTTGCCCGAATATGCCAATGTGAAAATACACTTTATTTTCCTAAACATCAACTAAAACTCCACCTAATCTAGTAGCACCTAGATTTCCTTTTGATGCTCCATTAAAATTTATCTGAATGAACCCCTCGAAAGTCGTGACCACAATTTAGTTGAAGGTAAAGGAGGGTTGATACGAACTTCTAGAAGACCATAGAGTTAGTTGTAAGATATAAAGAATGTTTACTTTGGATGCAAGAGATTTCCAATTCTCGAGCAAAAATGTCTCCCGAATAAAACATGTAGTATTCATAATTTTATTAATTTGAAATCAGTTTAATTAAGTTTTAAATAAATAATTTTTTTATTTTTATTTTTTTTATTTGAAAGCCATATGAATTTTTAACATTTTTAAATTATAATAAATATAGAATCTAATTTTTCAATATATATGATTTAATGTTTATTTTTAATTAATAATTTGATTTATTATATTTTATTTCATTTAAATGTTTAAAAATATTATTTTATTTTAAATAAAAAAAATTAAATTAAATTTCTTAAAATATTTTAATATCAAAAGTTAATAAAAATAAATATTATTAAATAAATAAATAATTGTAAGAAAGTTACATGCTTCCTCCATCAATGTAATTTTTTTGGAGACAAGTTTTATGTTGTTGGGGATCACCATTAATAGTTGATTTACCATGAATGTGGAAGGTTGGGAAGCTTTGTGAGCGATACAGATTGGTGGTATGAATTAATTAATGAAAGTTTATGGATTCTATTTATTTAAATATTATTAATTAAAATAATATAATTAGTTTGTTTTTAATATTTTCGTTGATTATTTAGGGAATTATGGTTGATTTAATGAAATTTAATAAATAAATAATAAATAATTTGTTTTTATATAATGGAAAATATTGTATTTTTTAATGAGCTTTTTTATATTATAAATATTTAAAATTATTTTTTAATAATGATTTAGGTATGTTGAATGAGAAAGTTTTTGAATTTTTGTTATTATTTAGTAATAATTTTTTTCTTCTATGATTTAGAGATAGAAGAAAGATAGTTTTGATTTTCTATCTCAAGATTAATGGTTTATTGAGGATACATTAGCTTTTTATTCTATATTTCTTCATTCTATCATAATATGTTTTTAAATCTATGTGTGACAGTGTTTTTGGTACTATCAATATTTTGAATGATGTCCTCTTAAATCATCTAATTTCTTAGTTAGGAAACAACATCCTTATGCCATATTTGGTTAATTTTTTATTGGAATTCCACACAATGTTAGGAAGCCTTATATACTTCATGTTCATTATCTTATGCTTGTACATTAGGTACCTAATCCTAATCCTAACATTGATGTCAATAGATGAAACTCCAAACCCAAAAAGGAGAAGGAGATATTGGTTATTTCTCTTAATTTGAGGATTATAAATTAATAAAGTGGTTTTAGAATTTCTCCAATTTTCTCTAGATTTATGTAGAATTGATATAACAATCCTTAATTTCATTGCCATAAGGGATAGTAATAGTAAAAAATGTATCAAATATGAAATATTATTTCAATTATCAAGTATTCCGTTTCTCTACATTGTAGCCCTAGTTGAGATCATGATTTAGGAAATCCCCAAGATACTTGTAAGAATTAAATTTGTTTTGAATTTCTATAATCATCAGTAAAACTAGGGTAATTGATTTTCTTCGACTTGATCACCATAGTTAGTATCATCAATATGTATTGTTATAATAATGTGGTAAAAGAATTCTTCAATAAATCTTAGTTGTTTTCAATTTCATAACAACTTTTTTCCAAAATAACAATAACATTATTGTTAAAAGGAAGAGTTATAACTATCATAGATAGAGTACTGATAGCCCAATCTACTTTTTCTAAACATGCCTCTAACTTATCAATATAAAATTTAAAAATGGTAAATGATAAGGGACAATCTTTCTTATATCTTATATTACAATTAATTTCATCCAACTAACCATCATTATTGAAAGAAAAAGAAGTTAACTTTCCTCTGCAACCTCAACATTGTAGCTCTCAACTTTAAATGAACGCTAGAGCTTCTAATATCATATCCCAAAAGCGTTTTGTAGGCACCATTCCAAAAGCTTGCATAAAGTCCAGGAACCAACAAAACATCTCAACATCCCTTTGCAATAACACTAAAACTAATTAATTTGTCCATGATTGAATGATAGTTTCTATAAGATATAAGCTATTGGATGGGTGCAAGCTAATTATGGTGTATCATGTTGTATTAGTGGAAATGCATGCATGGAACAACACCAATATATTAACTTGGAGGGATAATTAGAGGCACATATGCAATGAATTTGAAGATGATGTAAAACAATGAAATATAAGAATATTAGTTAGTTTTTGAAATATATAATTGTTAGCTATAAAAATTGTGTCAAACTATGTGAATTTTCAGTTTTCCTAACATTGGTATGTTATGTTTCATGCAAAATATAATCCATATATTTCTATTAGTAAAACATTTCAGTATTTAAATGATGTAATCTTGCTATAAAAACTTATGAAATTGTATAGAACATATATTGGTCTTGTGTAGAACTATTTTTGCATTAGATATGTATGAAAATCATTATATCCTTCAAATTACAAGGCCTTCTGTTAGTGTAACCTAAAATGGTCTTACAATTAACAAACATTCCTTTTCTTTTAGATTGGAGGTCATAATTTCCTCTAGTGCACCATATATAATTTTTTCTAAATGGTTATGATCTTGAAAAATTATAGAAGAAATAGATGAGGTACGTATTTTAATATTTTGATATATGTTAATAGAAAAATGTATTAAAAATACTATAATCTATGATTTTTTTTTTTTAATTATATATTTAGAATCACACAATCAACTCTATATGTGCATAAAGTTTCACGGGAAATGGATTGTTGGAAAATGTGGTTTCATTGACGTCAATGCTAGAGTAGCATAGTTGGATTAATGCAAAACAACTTGGGTCAATCTATTCCCGAGAAAGTATGTATGATGATTTTGTCATTGATGTTAATACTAGGGAGAATGTTTTTAATACAAGGAAAATTCGTGGATCAACAATCATCAGAAAAAAACGGATCAATGAGTCAGTACAACTTGGATGAAATCAACAACCCTGATTCATTTCGAAGGTCCTAACATTCTTATCGTGTAGCTGCAGTGAGGTATAAAATGATTTCATGTTGTTCATAGTACATGAAATTTGATCAAAGGATTAGCCCAATCCCCCCCAAGAAAAAAATAAAAATAAACTCCTTGAGATGATATGAAACTAGAGGAGGGTGAAATGGTACTAGAGTGGCCAGATGTGATAGGTTCATTGTTAGTTAATGATCAAAAATGTTATCATCAAGTGTTTATCTATCTATTGGATGCTTGGACATCAAATGATTTTCAATACAAGAGTTAGTGGATTTCCTTGATATATGATATGATTGGACCTTAATCAATCCCTTTTCCACAAAGCACTTAAGAATTAGCACCAAATGGCTAAGAGCCCCTAGGCCCTCAGAACATTAGATGTGAAAATGATTATAAATTTCTCTGATATATGATATTATTCGACCTTGCTTAAGCTCTTGGTCATAAAGTACTTAGATACAATTCCTAGACTAAAAATCCCCATCATGCCCTAAGAACATGAGTGATGTGGTGTACCATGTGGAACATGTGACATTCTACTATAGGACACATGTCACTTGGATTTTTTGTTTTTGGATGGCCAACTATATAAAGGTGAGTGACTTGTGGCATGTGTCATCACTGTTAACATGGTAGATGACACATCAACATTGGCCATGTGTTGGACTATTATTGGTTGTTGGAAGAATGAGGTGGAAAGCTATGTGGGCCTTGAAGCCCAAGAATCCTCAAGTGGTGATTTTCTATGATATTACATGATATTCAAGGATCCATCGTTTGAAAATCTTAGATGAGAAGATAAATAACTAAAAATTAATGAATTTTTTGGTGTCACCTGGTACACAAAACCTTAGAATCCTAGAGTAGCATTTTGAAAAATACTCTTAATCCCCCAACGGCATTGGCCCGTGATCATAGGTTTTGGTTACAAGGCATTGACAAGTAGCACATGAGGGATTAGCACCCGCATACCTCTATAATCCTAGAGTGATGTTTTACAAAAGCATGGATGAATATTCTGGATAGATTGAGAACCAAATATGAGAAGCACTTGGTCACAACATGTGGTTCTAGGAACATGTTGAATTAGAACCTAGGCGTTGAACAATAAATATGTTGATTTCTTCTCTCGAATATTTGATAGTTTGATATCCATCATCTAATAGTCTGAGGGGATAGAGAGATGGCATAAAAATATGGTTGACTCTTAAAAGAAAAAAGTCCTCATCACAAGAACAAAGAAACATGGTTTTGTAAAGTTTCTTAGTGTTTAAGGTTTCCTAGGCATTCCTTGAATGCTTGATTATTTTCCAAATTCTCAATAAAGTTAGGGGAAGTCCCAATAAATTTAGATTGATAGGTAAACTCCATATTATGAATAGATATGGGAAGTCTCAATAAATTTAGATTGATGTGTAAACTTCATATTATGTACAAATAGTGGAAGTTTCATTTTTCGTAGGTAAACTCCATATTATGAATAGATATGGGAAGTCTCAATAAATTTAGATTGATGTGTAAACTTCATATTATGTACAAATAGTGGAAGTTTCATTTTTCGTAGGTATGTCACTTCACCATTGATGTAAAAGAGGGAGAAATTGCAAATAGGCAATTCAATAGTAGATTTCAAATGTTCGGGGTTTCCATGAATGATAAATGGGAAGATTGTTTGAAAATTTGTTTTGATTGATGTGAGCACAATTGGATCGACGTAGAATGCCTTAGATCAATCAATTTTAGGGAGAGAACATATAATCACGTTCTCATTGATGTCAATACTAGGGAGAGTGTGGTTGGATGCATGAGGAAAATCCACAGATCAAGATCCATCGAAACAATTGATCAATGGGTCAACGCACCTTGATGAAAAAGACAACCCTTATTCATTTTGAGTGTCCCAACATGCTCATTTCTTCACCACATGTCGTTTCTGCAATGAAATTGAGAAGTAAAATAAATAACGATATGTGGCATTCAATGAAATGATTCCTCACCCCACCCTCTTCTTACCATAACTACTATGGACCCTAACTGCTCCCTCACCGCCCCCAAAACTTCTTGAGGAGATATTCAACTAGAGGAGGGTAATCTAGCACTAGTGAGGCTAGATGTGATATATATGTTATTAGTTAACAAATGAAAATCTTACCATCAAGTGCTTATCCATATATGTATGCTCAAACATTAAATGATTTTTAGTGAATCTTTCCAATATCCAATGTGATTTTCCCCTATTCATAGATTGCTTAAGCATTAGCAACTAAGGAGTAAGTGTCTTTAGGCCCCCCATAATAATGGATGTAAAAAATTCTATAAATTTCTCTGATATCATAAAATGTTGGCCCTTAGTGAATCTCTTGGTATTAGAGCAATAAGTTATAGTTTGTAAGGGCTAAAATCCCCCATTGAGTTGTCAAAACATTAATGAAATCACATACTAGGTGGAGTTCGTGCTGTGGTACTGGAGGATAAGTGTCTTCTAGATTTCAAATTTTTGGATGGCCAAATATGTAAAGTGAGTGACATATGGCATGTGTGAAAAGTTCCTTGTGGAAGTGGACATGTGAGCATTGGTCATGTGTCTGATTGTGATTGGTTGTTGGAGGAATGAGATATCAAGATAAGTGGGCATCATAGGTCTAGAATCTTGGAGTGTTGTTTTACTATCAGTTCACTTGATAGATCACAATCCATATTTTGACAAGACGAAGAGAAAAATAAATCACCAACAATTGATGGAAATTTTAGCAGCATCATTCGCTCAAAGCCTGAGAATCCTAAAGTGGAATTTTGAAAAATAACTCTTGATCACCCAATAATATTGACCTATAGTCACAAGGTATGGATTATGCAAAATAGGATCATTATTTAATTTAGATACATCTGGCAGTTCCAACGTTGCTAAGAATGGTAGCTGAGGATTAAAGGACATCTGCGGTTGTGGATACGAGGTAGGGCTAGAGTTCCAACCAGTTGCTGGTTGCCCCCACTGTCTTTGTCCGGACAGACCAAGCCCAAAAGGACCCTATCCGTAGGGACTCTGTCCATAGGGGTTATATCCATAACCGGACGGTTGACTCTGGATCTGCCCCCAAGCACCCCATTGGTTACCAAACTGACCTATAGGAGCAACATAGTGTTGCTGGTAATTTTGATAAGGGGCGACATACATCTGTTGATAATTTTGATACGGGGCAAACTGAACTTGCCCCTGGGGTTGCTGGTATCCATATAGTTGTTGGGCTCCATACTAAGGCTGGGGACTAGGCTGTGCTTGGTAAGAAGGTTGGGATTGAAACCCACCTTGCATCTGGAGACTAGTTTGAGTCTGGGGCTGAAAACTGGGTTGAGCTTGAGAAGCAACGACCATCTGCATGCCCGATTGAGCAGGCCCAGAAAGATGTCCTTGAGAAGATTGAGTTTGGGCCACCTGACTGGAAGGTTGCCTTGGTTGAGTTTGGGATGGACCTACTTGCCTAGAAGTTTGAGCTTGCTGGGTATTAGGTTGTCCTTATACAACCGAGGGTTGTCCTTACGGACCAGACGACTGAGCAGACTCGATGGTTGGTTGACCTTGGGGTTGACCAATCTGTCCAGATGGCTGACTAGGCTGAGCAGTGGGCTGGCCTTGCTGCATATAAGGCTGACCACCCTGCCTAGAAGGGTACCCTTGCTGGATTCCAGGTTGTCCTTGTTGCACATAAGGTTGTCCTGGATTCCCGTAGGGTTGACCAAAAGGGTATCCCTGTTGGACTCCAGGTTGTCCTTGTTGAGCATAAGGTTGTCCCGGGTTTCTAGAGGGCTGCCCAAGATAGGTGAAAGACGGACCACCATAGGCTGAAGGTTGTCCCCGGGAAGGTTGTCCTTGTGGGCCTCCAGGTTTCCCTAGATAGGTTTGGCCATAATACTGCTGCCCATAATTAGGCTACGTGTAGGATGGCTAACCTTGATACGATGGTCCTTGGTACAGATGTCCTTGATCCAGACGGATTTGGCCACAACCATAACCAGTGGCACCCCAAGCGACGGTTAACGGGACCGAGACCACAACCGCAGGCTGAGATGGCAAGGACATATACAAATGATGTCCTACGGTGTCATGATAATGACGTGGACCTTGCGCGCCCGTATTCTGGACGACATGCAAATACTAAGTATATGCCTCCCGTGCTGGAATGGCACCAGAATAAGGTGGGGCACTAAGTGCAGGATGAACAACTCTAGGTGTATGTGCCGACTGGCCACTATGTACTGAACCGTGGGATGGACCAGCAACAGTAGTTAGGATCGAAGACGTCGTAACGACACTAACAACCGGTGTTGAAGACGCTACACAAACAGTCGGAATAGTTGGAACTGATGTGACAACTGTATTGTGAACTTGTGAAACAAAAGATCCCGTAGTGGGAGCGATGTTGTGATCCCACATGGTATCTGAAGAGGAGTTCCTAGAGCCCATGGCATCCCTCAAAGCCTTAGAGTGTAAGGGTACTGTAACACTGAGAGGGGTGACAGTGAAGGCTGGAGTTATAACCGAGGATGTGGCCAGGATAGGAGTCTCGATACTTAACAAAACAGGTGTCTCACGTGCTATCGGAGATGTGTCATCCATGTCAGAGGAAGACATCGGGACCGAAACACCAGTAGGAGTAGAAGGAAAATCCTCTTCGTAAGGCTCCTAAATAGGGTTCCAAAATAGATCGTGAAGATCGTCTTCTGGAGCGCGAGAGTTGAACGGTTGGACACTTGGAATAACAGGAAAAGTGTCACCACAAACCGGTGTCTCAGGAGCAGCAGAAGAAGGAGACCCTTGGTCACTAGGGATGGGAGACGGGATCGATGGATCTGTCAAGATGATCGAATTCAAAAAATCCTAGACAAGCTAACGAGGAAAGACCCTAACGCAAACAAGATCTAACAGGGTAAGTGTGAACGTGGCCGAATAAATTTTAAGACATCAGGACACAACTTGACCTTTTCATTTTTAAAGAGTTGAGAAAAGGACAAAAAGATGACTCTAGTCACCTTCGAATGTTTAGTGAGCCCGAAGTGACAAATGCTCAAGTGAGCCTTTTCTTTTAGGGAGTCCGAAAAGGATCAAAAAGTGACTACTCTGGAGAACTAGGCAAGGGGTTTACCAGAAAATCCGTAAAACTGCATATACACCTTAGAAATCATAGGAAAACCAAGGACTTTCCGTACGGCTGTCAATCTTTCCGAATGTTGTGTTCGGTGCGTTACACGTTGTAAGGTGGTAGACACGGCTTCCTATGGATCAAGGATGATAACCTATTGGAGTCTCCCCATATACTCCACGATACGTGGGAGCACAAGTCCGTATTAGACCACAGTTGAGTCACAAAAGGAGGAATCACCCAACCTCGAGTGGAAACAAAAGTGACTGGGTTTAATGACGCCGGAGCATGTCTCTAGCCTAGACCTCTAAAATGTGAGCGTTATGTTCCAATGCATTTTTAGTTCGGTTTATTTTAAATTTGATCTTGTGTTAGGTTTCGGTTTTCAGGCCCTACCATATGTAATCTCTCAAATTTCCCTAAATGCAATCTATATGCCAAAACATGTCATTTCATTTGATGAATGCTAGTTACGAGAGAGTTGAAGAGCTTTCATGCAAATGAAACGATCACAAAACAACAAAGAGTTTCCCTACTACAGCTAATGCAAATTAACAAAATTTTCTTTAAGATCACTTAATCACTAATCGAAATGAAAAGTTATAATTTTCATTAACTAATTCAAAGCAAAAGAGATTTTTTATTTTTGATGATGGCAAAATGCACTAAAGAACTTTGAGAAATAACATAAACAAATTCTATTCAATACAAGCACATCCAGTTCCTCAAACCACAAATCAAACATCCAAATAACCAAAAATATCCCAAAGACAACAATGAGCCATGTGATCTAGGCTCAAAGTGAGACGAAGTGGAATTCAAGTGAAGACAAAGCAAATCACTCAAATAACGCAACAAAACGATTCACAACTACCAAACAAGCATAAGGGAGCAAATAAAGAGTTGACTGGACCACAAGAAGATCAAAACACCTGAGGAAGGCTCAATACACAAAGCCACTAGATGTCCTAGGGCTAGAAATGTGAAATCAATAAAAAAAAGCAAACACCCAAAGGGTAACGATCAAAGCAAGTCAAATCAGACTCCAACAGACTCAAGTAGTCTGAAAAAGGTACCTAGGACAAAAACCAGGCTCAGAGGGCTCACAACCAAGCAAACTTCAAAAGTTCCCAGGCCTGGCGCGACTGTCAGGCTGCAAATAGCGCCTTTCAGGGATTGGCACGAGTTGTCTATGTGCAACTAGCGCCAACTGGCGCGACTGTAATGCTATAAAAGAGTGCTAGCCAAGTTTTCTATGGAAAAATAAAAACAAACGAGCCAAAGCTAAGTCAACAATACCTAGGTACACCAAGGGGCAAGAAGCAACACAAGGCCTCAACCCGGAAAGCTAATCAAGTAGGAGAAACCAAGAAATAACCAAGAAAGAAGGCAAGTTCCAATCCATTCAGTTCATAAACCAAACCGGAGATAGACTGAAGTGGCATTGATCTACTTTTCTAATGAAGAGAAATAGCGTTTCGAAGGCTCTTTGGCCGTACTTCAGGCTCCGTCTAAATTTTACAAATCAAACAACTAGACAAAACAAAAAACAAGGCAAAAAGCCAATTCCCTAGTGGAGTCGCCAAATTGTTGTGTAGGTAAATCCCCTTTGTGGATAGAGGTGATCCCACTAGCCTAAATGGGGTCTAGCAACAATCAAACAACGCTAACATGCAGGTTCCTAATTGCAAAGTAAAGACCAATGATGAGGGCCTACCTCAAATCCAATGCTAGTATTTGTAGAAGAGTCGTCGCTCCCGTTCTTTTGCTCCAGCTAGTCACAATCCCCACAATCCTCGTGAACACACACCTGTACATGCAAAGAACAACACAAATACAAGCATAAAATCCAAGAAATGCAACTATATATCAGTCAGAAAGGATATAACTCAAACATCATTGTAAAGACAATAAGAGTGGAACCATAATGATAGTCGTCTATTATTATTGATAAACAAAGAAGAATACAACCAAGTTATGACGTCAAATCCTCCTTTGGCTGGGTGATCAGCAACACATGCCTTGCAAAGCTTTTTGGGAATGGGGAACAAGCCTCTCTCTCCTTGGTTACTTGGACAAAGATATCCTCCTTAAAGATATAGCCTTATGGGGATGAACAAGGCCTCTTGTAGCATGAGCTTAGCAATTAACAGACTTTGGGACTTAGAATTTGGAGCTTGAAGAGTAGAATTACTAACTAGCTTGTCAAAGGCAAAAGGAAAAGCTTATATAGAGAGAGGAGAAGGAGATAGGATCATCCACAAGATTCATGGGATTGTCCTCATCATTAGGAAGCTTCCATGAGAGGTGGAGAACTACTTCCCTTCTATGGAGATTTGAAGCTCAACTGAACTAACTCAAACTGGAATCAGTTCATGAATAGGTTAGCAAGAACCTTCGCAAGTTGGTTTGTTAAAAACTTTACCCAACTGGGTTGGCGCGAGTGTGACTCTGAGACAGAGCACCAATTGGCGCACCCTCTTTTGGAGGATTTCCCCCATTGGTGCGAGTGATACACTATGGAATAGCGCCAATGGAAAAAGGGCTATTTTTATGGGTATTTTGCAAAAGGTATCTTCAGGGCATATGAAGTACATACTCAAGGGGATATAATGCAGGTGTTTTCAGGTTATGTCACTTTTCACAGGTCCTGGAATAAGTCCTCCAACGTACGGGAGAAGGGGTAATAGGGACGGTGACAAATTACTGTGTAACAAACAGTAATCAAACCCCATGGAAGACTCACACCCTTGGACACATCTATAAATGGATCTCCAATTCAAGAGATCTAGAAGCTGAAATATTGTGAATTGTAAGGAAATGATGATAGTTTGTAATTGAGGAAGGAGCATTGTATTGTTGGTGTGATCTTGCTATTTCATGACGTGAAGAGGGATTGAAGCTGGGAGGATGATGCTGGATCAAATAACTAGGTTGTAATTCTCCCTTCTATTAATAAAGTTCTTCACGTTTTCCTCCTTATGATTGTGCAATTGTGAATGTTATCATTTGTGAATGCTATCATTTGTTCATTATTTATCTCATTTTGTAATTTTTATGTTCTAATAGATCACGATGCTTTGACAATTCTTTCTTGTTGCACTTGTGCTGGTACTCTCCAAGCGTGTTAATACGAGGAGGAGTTACAAGATCTATCAAAGGGGAGAGAGAGAAAGCAAGGGATTAAGTGGAAGTTCCAGGTTGGTTCCATTATCTTTCTCTTATATGTTACACATAGAAGAAATCATTGAATTGCTTTAAGCTATTGTTTCTAGGGTAGCTGCAAAACGTAGAGGGCTAGCATTCCTTATGAATACTAGTTTTCCCATAAACAGTGATCGCCAAAAATCTGAGATCTTTCATGCAACAGAGCTTCAACGAGCTCAAAATAAAATATAAGTATGGAAGAAGTCAACAACTGCGTCTTCTATTGGCCACACTCTAGGTCATGTCAAGGAAATCATATGGAACAACATCATTGAGGAGATAGATGAAAGTTGGCCATGCATCCAGATTATTTTTTAGCAGAAGGAGTTGATGGAAAAGGTAAAGTAGATCATTGCTAATATAAATCCTCAACTGGGAGAGATTCCTACTACAACCAACAACATTATAAAGTTCCTCAACTCCAAGAGTATATATGAACTGGATAATCTAGGAGTGGATGATAGAACAGAAACCATCCTGGAGGTAATAAAGTTCTGACCAAGAAGAACTTAGTTGTACAGTTGACAGAGAAGTGTCACACTCTTGAAGTAGCAATCAACAAATTTTTCACGAGGATTGATGCATTGAATTATAAGGGTCTCCCTTCACTGTTTATTATCAGTGATAATCTAATGACCAAGGTAGACTACATGAAGAAGCTTTAGGATATTGCCAAGAATACAGCCGAGTCCTCCAACATCAAATGTTCCATGACAGGTAGGGCATTTTACAAAGCCATCAACAACATATGTTTTATTCAACATGAGATAAAACATATTTTCACTGTAAAACCCACTTTTTCCTAGTATACTGAGGTAGATGAAATTATCGTAAGGTAACCAAGATAACAATCCTAGATGAAGAATGGTGGGAAAAGCTATCTGAATTTTAGGATTAGAGGACAGATCAGCTTCACCAGCATAGCACTCGAATAGTGGCCACTCAGCAACAAATTTCCTTCAAAACGGGGCCAAATGTTCATGTTCATTCTTTGTTATCGAATTACTTTTGTTTATGTTAGTTTTGAGTAATAATAGAATTTCATGTGACTTAGGCATTTATCGTAATATTTTGTTATTTTGTTTAAATACTTCAGCCTATCGAAGTATTGAGGGTTGCACCCTTGAGCCATTTATCACACATATTTCTACTAATCTCGAGCATTTTTTATGTAATAAAAGATTCTGGATTTACTTCATATGGATTGTCTCTTAGTGAGTTGTTTTCATTATGTTTTCCATTATGTATTCTTCATATGATTTAATTCTTTTACAGTCATCTAATTGAAAATTTAATTGAATTTCAGTTTCATTTTCAATCCACTGTGAAGTTACATTTAAATAAGAGATTAATTTGCAGAACTATATGTTATTGTAGATTCCTCTTTGAAGTTAAATTGCAATAGATTTCTTTAATAGTTTAATTATATTAAGTTTACCTAGGAAACATTGTTCTCTTGATTTCTGCTTATAAATGTTTAAATATTCAATCTGAATATTAAATCACCTATACTTCTCTATATTCTACTTATCCATCCCACTTAAATCAAAATAACCATATGTATTTAAAGAACAACCTTTTGTTTTATTAAGGATCTTTCTAAGTTTAAAGCACCCGTTTTTAAACAGTTCACTCGCCATCCAAACCATTAAAATCAACAAAACATTTTAGATGCTTTGGCATAACCAATTGACGTTAGGTTATCTCAAAGGAAAACAGAACATGCGAAGGCTTCTCCATGTTGTACATCCGTATGAAGGTGCCAAACATTGAGTCGTACCAATCAGCTATGTCGATTAGTGCCTCCATTGTTGCCTTCAACATGCAAGGTGGATCCTATTTGAATATCATCTTGTAAATGGGGTGACAAAATGATTGGACAACTGTGTGATTACTCCTCTGAAGCTGCATTCAGACAACATCCTACAAATGTGTAAACTGAGGTCTCTGTTGATGTCCATGCCCACTTCAAGCCCGGGAACTCGTGATGGGCATAGATTGCATCCAAGAAATAGGCAGACATGTAGATTTCTTCTTACATACCTTTGGGAGGCTATCGATCCCTTGTTACCTATTCCTTTAGCTGGTGAGCCAACATGTCAAACCAATTGCATGCTTTGCCTTCTCTGGCCAGTTGGTCCAACACGATCACCCAACTTTGTGGGAAGGTTTCCATGCTTTCTTGGCCATATAGATGACTTGCAAAGATGACCAAGTATTGATATGACTTCTACAGTATATTCATCTTGTAGACCTAGTTGGGTGTCATCCTGAATTTAGCTGGCTCGTTCACCGAGTTCTTCAAGATATCTCTGGAGTTGGCATTGCTACTAGGTAGGCTGAAGGAGTCTCCATGGTGATCATGGGATTTGACATTAGATATATCTGTTCATAATCATGTGCCCCGAAGGTAGAAATATTTGTCCCTCTAACATTGCTCAATGTCATCGTCTCAGGATCAGTGTGCATGACGATCCAATGTATCATGTCCATGCATGGGAGCACATGATACTTGCATGAAATCCAATACAATCCAGACTTGTGGATGTTCACATAGACTTGGTGGTCTTTGAGGTCTTCCCCAAATGTGCCTACAAATCATCATTGACATCTTGCAATTTTAGCTTGATGTCCTTGCTTACAATCAGCTTGGTGTCTTCATAGATCAGCATAATTGTAGACACTCTCTCAACTGTTGTTCCAGTCACACTTCCCTTAGTGTCATTTGATCCTTCTCTCTTGGAGGCCATTGATCTTAAACTGCTAAGAGGTAGATGAAAACATGCTAGATATGGAGACATAGTGACATGTATGGAAAGAAATATGTCAGCTAAAACTGAGGAACAACATGCAACATACTTGGGGATTGACTGGAAAGGATTGCACAATTTTTCCTAAGAGGCTGGGAGACTGGCTGCCAAAACTATGCAAAAGGCAGTCTGGGTTGTCTGGGATGTTGGTTGGCTACTAGAATTATGCAATGCGCAATCTAGGTTGGCCTACTTGCTGCTAAAATTATGCAATGAACAATTTCAGCTAGTAGTGGTTGCAAGCCTAGTGACTGCATTGTGTAATTTTCTGGGCCAGCGGTCACTATCCCTCATAATTTCACAATGCAAGACTGGAGGAAAGTCACTGGGAAGAAATTCACATTTCTTGAGAGGATGATAGAGCCTTCCCTATCTGTATTGCACAATGCCATCTTGGTGAGGCAGAGTCTAGGCCAAGGCTGCCCGAACCTATTGACAGGCAGCTAAAAGTGAATGTGAATGTGAATGCATTGTGATACTAAGTGTAAGCAGGAGTGAATGGTCATGTATGCGGGTGAAGCGAGTCGCTGAATCAGTGATTGTTTGTGCAAAACAGTTTCATGCATGTGACAATAGTGAGATGCTAATGAAAACTAAAATGGTGATAGTACAAGCTAGTATGCATTTGAATGATAGCATGTGTTCACAAAAATCAAGCAAACAACACTCACACAATCCAAAACACAAAAAGTGACAAAAATTCTCCAAAAGACAAGTTAAGCCGACTTACTTGAAAATAGTTGAGTTGGATGTGTCGAAGACTCCTGGATGTGTTATGGGATGTCAGATATGCATGATCAAAGTGAAGAAATGAGCTATGAAGTGTCGAATAAATAAGTTTGAGGCTCATCACGCTTATGCCATAAGTCTAGGAAAAAGTGACAGTTGGAGGAAAGATTTTAAAATAATCTTTGCACGTAACCTCCAGCTACTAAAAATAGCTCCCTGAAATCTAGGGATGTTTTTTGCATGTTTCTTTTCCTATTCCAGCAAAAAGTAGGCCATGCATCCAAGTCAGGTTTTCTTGGTCCCGGGTTGAACCGGTGAACTCAATGGTACATGCAATAGTTTGTTTAGCTGAGCGAAAATTTGAGCATTTTTGGGAGAGAACTAGGCTAGTTTCCCAAAAGGATTGTGCAGTTTCTAGGTTGAGAAAGTGACTGATGCCCAGAATTGGGCAATTTATGGGCTGAGCAATCCTGTTGGGAGAGATTGTAAAATTATTCCAGTGAAGGTAACAGGCATATTTGCGCAATTCTAGAGCCCAACAAGCTGCTAGACAAGATTGCGCAATTTTTGGAGGGAAGGCTAGTTCCCCTCTAGGATTGTACAATTTCATGAGGGAGTTGTTCGGCCTACAACTAGACCAAGTATAGAGAAATAGCCTGTGAGGGGTATGAAACAATCTACCATGCATAGGCTGGCAGTCTTCTAGAAAGTCACAAAAGCTTGTTTACTTGACAAGGCAAGACATGCTGTTGAGGAAGGTTGGTAGGGAGGCTCCAAAATGAAGCTAAGGAAAAATTTTGGAGGGTGGTTGTAGCCGCTATAGCAGTACCACTTCCCAAACAATTTTTTTGATAATGGAGTCATACTCCTCTACCATACACATCAACCCATACTTGTTGTTGCATTGCTTCCTCAAATGAGGATGGCTCAATCTCTACACTCTCTCTCATCATAGCCATGTAGCTAGTGTACCAATCTAGTGACCTCCTCTACCTACACTGTGATGTGGGTGCTCCCACATTCTCTATAGCATCATGCATCAATAATTCAACTTCTCTGGTATGCTTCCTCCCATCTTTGGAAGTCTCTGCATGAGCGGGTGCTTCCACTCTTAGCTGCTCTGCATGTGGCTGCTCCATATCATCCCGATGGTCTTCCTTTGGAGCTAAAATCTCTCATCTACATGCAACTGAAGCTCCCTCTCAAGGGAACATATCATGGCCTTCTCTTCATCAAACTTCATATCTCTATGAACCTCTATCATCTTGTGAGATGGCAGGTACACCCAATATTTTTAAGGTGTATCTGTGTACCCTACAAATATCCCAACTTAGTTGTTGGATCTAGTTTTTTCCTTGCATCCTTGGTAAAATGATAGTAAATTGACAATCCAAATATCCTAAAGTGTGCCACATATGGTTTCTTACCTGAAAAATCTTCTTCTGGTGTACTCATCTCGAGAATCCGATGAGGACTCCTATTCTACACATATACAACAATGTTGCATGCTTGAGCCCACAAGTGCAGCGATAGGCCCTGATCATGTAACATTTCCTGTGCAGCGCCCACAATAATTTTGTTTTTCCTTTCAGTCACCCCATTTTGTTTTGTGTATTGGGGTTCTATTAATTCACATAAAATTCCTTTTGATGCACATAAGTTCTTGAATTCATTCGACACATATTCTCCATTATTATTGCTCCTAAGCGCCTTCACTTTCCCGTCAGCGTCTTTCTCAACAAGTTCTTTAAATTCACAAAATTTGGAGAAGGTATGATCTTTCTTCTACATGAAAAAAATCTAGAACTTACATTATAAGTCATCTACAAATATTACATATTACTTTTTCTTGGTTGTGGAGGTTGTTAAGAATAGTCCACACACATCTGAGTGAATTGTTTCAAGGATCACTTTTTCTCGACTCTCCTTATCATGAAAGGTGGCTTTGGTGTACTTCCCCGATGTACACCATTTTCATGTATCTTTGTGCTCTAGTGCACCATTGGGAAGTCCTGTAGAAATCTTCTACATGATCTTCAAAGCTCCATGGTGCAAGTGACCCAATCTTCTATGCCAAAATTCACGGATGTATCAGTTCTACACCTTCTTTGCTTTTGTACTCAAAGAAGTACAATCTTCTACATCCAATTTGTAGAGGTTATTAATAGAAACCCTGATCTACTTCACTTGTCCCAAGGATATGTGACGAAGGAAATCCTTTCCTTTGCTAAATATCACATCATAGCCATACTCCTCCAACATAGCAACTGAAGCCAAATTCTTCATCAAACCCGAAACATATATGACATAGTTTAATGTGAGATGAGAACTAGGTTCCCTCTAAAAGTTAATAGTACCAATGTTGGTCACGTTATACCTTCCATCATCTCCTATTTCAATGTGCATATAAAGATCCTTCTCCTCCAAGTCACTGAAGAATTATTTATTTCTACTCATATGGAATGAGGCTCCACTCTCCAGATAACACACTACCCATCACCAATGTCACCATGCAAGTAATGAGGGTGAAATCCAACTCTAATTGTGAAGCAAGAGCTTCACCTGCCACTCCTCATGAGGGCTTCTTGTTGGCCTTCTTGTGTGGACACTTCATGCCCAACTCATGATAGTGAAAACATTTAATATTTTACAAGTCCTTCTTTTTGCCACCCTGAATGGGATCTGATTTGGAATGGGATTACTTCCCTTTCCCTTTCTTTTTCTTTCCAACCAAGGCATATTTCTCCTCATCATCATGCTTGGATGAGGATCAACCTCTGGTGTTCCACGAAATCTCTACTTGCACCA
>APFE030808432.1:8716-23376 GCA_000404065.3 Pinus taeda
GTTGCAGTGCCCAAATATGTCTATAACAATTGCCCCCTAAAGCATGAGGTCGAAAATCTTTTGATGTCGGGTGAAATGCTTTATCATGAGGATCCAAGGTTTTTCGAACTGGAAGGCAACCTGTAATAAGATACAATAAAATAAATTATCTTCATAATATTTTCATGATCTAGCTGAGGCAAGCATTCCCATGCTCAGCTTTATAAATTTATTTTCATGTACATAGGACAAACAACCGTTTGTATGGCAGACTGATGATTCTGATAGAGCCATCATCCTTTGATTTGAATGATCATCTATGCAGCAATGATGTACATTTGATGTCTTTATTTTCTTGAATATATTGTAGCCCAGATGGATGAAACTAGATCCGGGATCTTCAAACTCGTCCAGTCTTCTCCCGAAGTACAAGTTGATCCATGTGAAGAAATGTTCTGGAGTCGAACATGGAAAGGCATTGCCTAATTACCAGCCAATGATGTAAGTTGTTAACAGGTGCGAGAGGAATCACCGATAATGATGATGACCCTCAAGGTACGACAATACAATTCACGTGGTGTGAAAATGGGACTTGGCAACGAACACCACGCAAAATATTTCGGTCAAAGGCCATTGATGTAAACCTGTCATCGGAAGTGAGAAACTTGCCATTGAGGCATGCAAGCTTCAAAGTACTAAAAGGGTTGTCCCTAGGTCAACTTCTTGGACAATGAGCTGTCGTCGACAAGAAGTGACCTGTCGTAGGAGGGCCTTAATGAATCCGACATCTACGACTCGGAACGGAGCAAATGATTTTGCGGAGGTGAAAATGATCTGATGATACATGGTTCAGGGTGGCAGTCATGAAAGAATGAAGCGTGAAGGTATTGCAGCGTGTGAGACACAAGCTGGGTTGGTGAATTCTCTGATCAACTTCTCTTGAACATATCGGCGACACTGAAATGGATTGGTAGCATTAACCCCAAATATGGATGGTACGATGGACCAATGGTACTATTACTGATGAACGTAATAACCCAACCCGACTCAATCATGGTGATGGAGTGAAAGTGTCATGTTCAAGAGTGACTTGCTACCAATAAAGTTTCTTCAAGTTTTCTTCACAATTTTCCCCAGTCATTGCTGACCAGTTTCTCTTTATTTTTATCAAGCTTGAGGAGGATAACTTATGCTTGTTCTATAATTTTCCCTTCGGGCAAACCCGTCACTATGTTTTAATGAGCCTAGCAACAGTGAAACTCGTTTTTGACTGCATGGACAAGTTTGTCACTATTGGTTTTAACGAGTTTAATGAAAAAGATAACTCGGTCCTTTTTCAATTTTAGAGAGTCTAAAAAGGGACGGAAAGGGAACTCCAACAATCCTTTTTCATCATATAATCCCTTAAGTCCGAAAAATTATAAAAAAATACAAAAGGCATGAATTTTCGATAGTTTTAACGAGCCGAACAAGACAAGTGCTCGATCTTTTTGTGTAATGATCCCTCAGGTCCAAAAAGATTAAAATCTAGAGGAGGGATAGCACTTCCGATCATTTTAACAAGCTGGAGAGGCCAATTGCTCGAGAATGTTTTCATATTTTACGAGTCAGATGAAAAGAGCTTAAAGGAGACTCGTTTTTTGAGGAACAAGTGAAATTTTTGGGTAGCAGCTGGTTCCAGGTAAGATTTGGAACTTTTCAATCATGGTAGTGTAAAGAAGATGGCTAACAGAATCACTCGTCGCAGTGGTTCCTCAAAAGGGGTAAACAATCAAATGGAGCCGTATCATCGGCTAAAAACAGAGTGGAGGTGATGGTAAGAACATGACCAAGGCTCAAAAGTTGATGATAATGCGTTCGCAATGGTTATTTACCGAAGGTGGGTTCATTTTTTAATGAGCTTAAACTCTGGTGGAACATATGCTCATTGCTAGGTTTATTTTTTAACGAGCTTGAACTTCGCATAAAACTGATTGTGGCTAGGTTTATTTTTTAACGAGCTTGAACTTTGCGGAAACATTGCTCGTGATAAGTTTGCATTCCCCTAGCATAATAATGAAAATCGAGGTGCATGCCCCCCAAGCTTCATTGCATTCAACACGGTGGTTGGAATGAAGGTTTACCTTCGAGATTTTTGAAATACTTGACTTGGATTTTACGAGATCGTAATCAAAGATTCGATTTAGAAAGGGATTTGTTTCATTTTTTAATGAGGTTGACACAGTAAAAGAACTATCCTCATAATCCAACGTATTTACAGTATTTGATAGAAAATCAAAAACTGAAGGATGGTAATCCGGAAGATGGGAATGATGGTGGTAATCTTCCCATGGTGCCTCTACTATATATGCGACCAAGGATCTGAAGAGATACCATATTCCTTAGACCTATCTATCCAAACCCTCTATGAGTGTTGATTTGGGTTTTCCCCCAGGCCAAGAAAATTGATTGCTACAATATTTCTAAAATGGCGATGATCCATGTTGTCAAAATGTTCAGGAATCTTCTGAATCTATAAGATATCATATTGCAGGTTCCCACCATGGCCACTTCCGCCAGATTGTTTGAAGGTAGTAGGGAAAAAGTACCCATCAATGTAGGGTCTTTTAGTAGGCCTACTCCAATATTTTGAAGCGACTGGGAGCTTTTGTGGATCATCAGAATGCTTCTCGTAACTTGTCAACTATTGGGGAGAAAGGTTTGTTGGTCGGTGATTGTCATCCCTCCTTGAAAAGGAAATGCAATCTTTCTAAAGTATGTGGACACAACAACATCCATAGCATAAATCCAAGGCCTTCCCAGTAGGTAACTTCAACATCAATTTCTATTGTTTTTCCCCTGAGTTTGACTTGCAAGTTACTTAAAACTCCATATGGAGTGTATGTTTGTCCATCAAATGCTTTTAATGTCATTGACGATCGTGACAAGGGTGGTGAGCCTAAAGTTTTCTAGCAACTCATTGACATAATACATGTAGATGCCCTCTCATCAATAATTGTTCGATGAACAATTTTGTTGAGGGCTTTCACTTGGATGAGGAAAGCAAGTTGAGCTGGTAACTGAGATTCATATCCTTTATGATTAAAGGCCACAAGATTGGAATCCACTGGGTCAATCCCACCTATTGCTAATAATAGAGCCTACTTCTGGGAGAGGCAATTTTGAAGTACCTCAATTGTCGACATAGCGGATGGTGATTGGGCCAAGTCCTCTACTATATTATAATTTTGTGCTACTCTGGCACGAGGATTAAATGTCGATTTGTGTACTACTCCCTTTGGCGGCTTTATCGTTAGCTCAGGAATGATGGGTGGCACAACTTCAGTTGAAGTTGTTGTCGAACTACTAGGTTGATCAGTAGCCTTGTCGTTCGAAAACTGTGGATTCCTGTAATCTTTATTCCTAGTCAATATCAAAGCACCTTTTTGTTATTTTGAAATTGACAACATAAGCACTTGGGATGGGGAAGCATTGTCACTAGCAACTAGATTGGTTCGCGGGTTTGGAAACAGATCAGTTAATATCGCTAAGGTTTTTGAACTCTTAAAGAGTTTTTTAACTTTAGCTTTATGTGGATAATCTCTCGCCCAATGATCCTCATCGCATATCTGACACCCCGCAGGGGGTTTCGTTCGCCTAAAAGGGTTTGCAGAAGGTTTTTCAGGAGACGACTTATCCTGCTTCTTCTTTTTCCCTTTCTTTTTGCCCCCTGGTTGCTTTGGATTTTTTCCCTTGTCAGTTGACACGGCATTGACCTCTGAGCCGAGAGGTTATTCATTTGCATTGTGACTAGAAAACGTACAAGCTTTCTTTGATGTTTTCGTGCTAGTCATACCTATCACGCCATTGCTGGCATGATAGTCTTTGTTTGATTTAGGAGGAGGAGGAATGGAAAACTCTGGTCTAGGAGCATCAGGGATTTTTTCGTAGAGCGTGCCGAACTGAGTATAGATCAAGTCTAGATATTGTGCACGAGCAATGACTTGCTCTTCAATGACGACCCCTCCCTTTGCCACATTTTCTATAATAGAAGACAACAATGACTTAATAAACCATTCAGCTAGCAGCTGATCAGGAACATATGTTTTTACCATTCTACGACAACGTAGCCACTCATGAATATGATTAGATATGTGAGTGGCCGTCGTTTGCTTGAAGTTGGTAAGAAGCTCTGTTCCTGTTTCGTACCTTATTGGTAACTGAAAATGGGTTAAAAAGGTTGTGACAAGGGTGCTGAATTTATCGAATGAAGCTCTAGGCAATTCAATGTACCATTCTGCTGCTAGACCAGTTAACGTTCGCTAAAAAAGGTGAAGCCTAATTGAATCATCATTGAGAGTGTTGGATGAACACCACAGATGAAAGGTCATCACATGATTGGACGGGTCTTCACCCGGATTTCCATTAAATTTAGGAATATCTGACGGAAGTTTATGAGGAATCACCGGCCACCAAGGGGCATAAGAAATTGGATTGTTCGTTAGCCGATTTAGATCTGGTAACTCTAAAGTTGCCACGAAGGGCAACTGTTGATTTAGGTTCGGCAAAGCATACCCAGGGTAAGATGGGATTGTTTGAGTAGTGGGTCTTTGCATACCAGCATAATGCATTCAATGTTGATAACTTTGGTAAGGTTGATGGCCATAACCAGTATGATATGGTTGATGTTGACCATTTTGAATATACGGTTTCCCATTACTCGCAAAGATTTGTTGCTCAGATCCTTGGTAAACTTGTTGGAATTGCGGTTGTTGATATTGTACTAGCCATGGTTTTGAAGCCATGAAATATTGTCCAATACTGGTTGTTTGACCAAGATGAGGGGTAATAGTACCTGTTAGAGCCTGGGTCACTCTGGTTAAGGAGCCACTGATCGGTGATTGTGGTTGCATCGCAAAGACAAGAGGTTGTTGTATTGTGACCTGACAATAAGGTTTGCTTACAACTGGTAATGCTTGTACTTGTGACACCATCACAATAGCCAGTGTAGTGGGAATATTTGACACAGGTAGACTTTGTTGCATTGAGTATACAACTCTTGGTTGTTGAGGTAGTATTGGCACCCAACCGCTGGATGTAATTCCAGCATAACCCGAATTCTGTTGTGAACTCTCGTATGGTTGTTCTCCTGGAGGAAACAATGAAAGGGCATACTACCCCCCATACGGCGAAAATCTAGTGCTGAAAGGAATGATTTGACTTTGGGGACTGGGTTGCCCAAATTGATACTGCTGCAAAGGATCAATTTGCTGAGACTCAACATAAGAGATTCTAGATATTATCCCAGACGAATAAACGGGAACAGACCATACTGTCGAAACAGTCCCTGGATGGACTCCATCTAGCGGTTGAGAGCTAGCTGGGATAGATGGTACACCAACGAACATTGTTGGAGTAGCAGTAGGAGGTTCTACTGCTGGTGTGTTAGATGACATAGTCCTCGATGTTGTCGGTTGTTCAAACATATCTAGTCTATCCAAAAGATTTCCTAGTGATTTCATTGAATTTATTTTACAGTTGATCTTTCTTAAGAAGTTTGCCTTTTAGGTTCACTACGTGATGTAGATATACAATTCCTAAAATGCAATCTAAGATGACAAACAGTCATTTAATCTTCGTTTTGCAATGAAAATCCTAGCTACTAAAGAAAAAGAAGCGATATTCTTTCAACATAGAGCAGAGAGCACACACTAGATGCACTGTCCTAAATCAAAATCAACAAGCAATCTAAATGCAAATGCACATGCATGTATTTTTTTTCCGCCTCTTAATGTGTGAATGAAAAAAATAATGCTAAGTAAAAATTTGAATTATCTTTTCAAAGTGACAGTACTAACAATGTTTTCTTCAAAAGACGAAAGGAAGATAATGACGACACTTTGCGATTTTGAATAGAAAAATCCTTTCGACACTTGAAAAACTATTAATTCAAATCAAATACAAGAGTAACAGTGTAATCGACCATTAAGAACATTAGGATTCTTTTCTTTGACTAAAAATGACACTTGCGACACTTCCAAATCAAAAGACGACGATTTGATTCCACTACTTCTTTGTAAAAGAGAGCTGTAAATGGCGAACAATACATAAAAACATTCACAATTATTTGCACAATGGAGGCTGAATCATGCAAAGGAAGGGAGTTTCCATAGTGGTATACTGATCAAAGACAACAAAATTTCTGAATAAAACTGAAGAGAGTGAAAAAAACCAAAACCTGGAGGCAGAAACAGTCTTATCTGATCATCGCACCTGTAACACAGGGAAAGAGCAATGCATCTCACCTACTGCACACAGGAGGTGCGATGCATCCAGATTCCTAAGAGGAGAAGGTGTGATGGTCCAGGGACAAGATTTCAACTTGGTTCTTGGTCACATTTTGTGGTTTAGTTCAGGGATTTAGGCCAAGCTAATGATAGTCAGTGAATACCAATCATAGGGGCTGATCTAATGAGGTTACTTGAGCCACCACCAGGGCAATTAGGATGTTTGCAAATCAATTTTTTAGTTTATAAACAAAACCCAGAGATAGACTGAAGCAGTATTGATCTACTTTGCACTTGCATAGAAATGCAGTTCGAAGGCTAGCTGGCTTGACTTCAGGCTCCGTCATTCATTTATAAAGAAAACAAATATAGACAAGAAAATAGGCTATTCGCTCCCTAGTGGAGTCGCCATTTTGTAATCGGGAAAGCTAGTGTCTATGCAGAGCTGCTAGTCCCACTAAGACGGGTAGCTATCTTAGAAACAAACAGATTAAAGTTACTTTCATTTTCCTTTATGAGAAGTAGATAGGAAAGGGGCAAAGAATACCAACCTCGATCTTTTTCTTGGTTCCTTGCTTGTTCCCTCTCCCCTCGGACAGATCTTTGTCGCTCCTTCCTTACTTACCCTGCTTCAAAGAGTACTTGTAAAGTCAAAGCAGCATAATACCTTCAAAGTGTAGAGATCTACAACCATAAACAATATAGGACCAGATATATATTGACCACAAAAATGCATATATCATCAAACATACAAGAATGTGGAGGAAAAATTGAATAGCTTTATTGATATAAATATTAGAAGAGAGGATTACAACCCATTGATCTGACCCAACGTCATCTTCCCAGCATGAAATCCCTTCTTCACCTCATGAAAAGCTCAGATCACCCAACACTATGATGTTCCACCAAGAAACCAACAACACTTCCTTACAAGATACAAGCCAACCTCCAACCTCTCGATTTCTGGGATGAGTGATCCATATATAGATATTTGCAGAGGTGTGAGTCAGCTCTAGGTTTTTTATTAGTGTCATTCCACTGATAGTTCTTGGCTCCACTTGGAGATTTCATTGATCTCTTACTCATCACTGGGCGAATTCAGAGAGGCAAGTGTCACAAGAGAAGTTTCTAGAAGATTCCATGATCATCCACCTTACAAACTGTCTTTGCCATTTGTCTACTCTCACCCATCGCACCCTACAGAAGGGCTTTTTAGTATGCATCACACTTTTTGCATGGGTCAGGTGAGATGCATCGCACCCTTAGCATTGGGCAATCTGTATGGTCCAGTTTTGACCAGTTCTGAGCAGTTTTCTGTGGAGATGATGTAATCATCTGACCTTTTTCCTTTAGGGTGTGAAACAACACTTTTAGGGACTCAGAAGCCCTTGGTTTATGGACATATATGATTGGGGTTGCAGTGCCCAAATATGTCTATAACAATAGGTGTTCGAATTGACGCAGAAAGATTAAAGGCAATACAGACTTTGTCTATCCCGAGATCAAAGAAGGATGTCCAGTCCTTTCTGGGCAAGATCAATTTCTTAAGGAGGTTTATCCCATATTTTGCAGAACTTGTGAAGCATATTACCTCCATGTTGAGAAAGGGGTCAGAGATAAAATGGACGGATTCAGCAAGAAATGCTTTGAGTCCGTTAATGGAAGCTCCCATTTGAAGCAGTCCAGATTATAGCAAGGAGTTCCATATATTTTTATTTGCCTCTGAAGACACACTTGTAGTAGTTTTATTGCAAGCAGATGAAGAAGGTTCAGAGAATCTAGTTGCATTTTTCAGCAAAACATTAAGGGATGTTGAGCTGAGGTATGATATCATCGAAAAACAAGCATATGCTCTTATCAAGTCTTTGAAAGCTTTCAGGTTTTATATTTTGCATTCCAAGATAATTGCATATGTGCCCTCTGCTGCAATAAAAGATGTCTCAATGCAGCCTGATTTTGATGGAAGAAGGGATAAATGGATTGCAAAGTTAATTGAATTTAATATAGAACTGAAGCCCACCAAACTTGTCAGAGGTCGGGGCCTTGCCAGACTATTAGCTGAAGAAAATTGCAGAACATTGGACATAAATCTCATAAGCACAGATGCAGAAAATGGTCAAACAGAAGAAGAAATAGTTGAACCAGAAAAGAATCAAGCATTGGCCAAAACTATAGCTTCTTGTGATTGGTATTCTACAATAGCCAGTTTCTTGCTAAAATTAGAAATCCCTCCAGGCTTAAGCACAAGTCAAGCCAGAACGATTAAACTCAGGGCAGCAAAATATTATATTAATGAAAATCTGCTCTATTGGAGGGACCCATCTGGAATGCTTTTGAGGTGTCTAGAAAAAGAAAAGAAAGGCAATCATGGAAAGTTTGATGCTCTCTGGACAGGGCCTTTTATCATTTCTCAGATTCAAGGGAACAATACTTTCATGCTGAAAAGCATGGGAGGAGAGGCATTTTTTGATGGCCCAGTTAATGGGCATTTTCTGAAAATTTATGTGGTTTAAGGTCTTTTGCCTTAAAATTGTAAATATTTTGTTTTATCAATTTTGGTGTAAGCTCAGTAGACTCCATGCCCAATGGAACACTAGGAATTTTGCTAATTTGTTTTCATCAGAAAGGCATTGATTTGCAGGTTCTTGAGACCTCACAGGGAGGATCTCATCCCCAGAAGGAGCCGCTGTTAGCCCTGCTACATGTTTTCACATTTGGAGGACCAGATACTAGCTGGGCCATTTCTTTATGTAGAAAAGGAACTCACAACAGTCTGTTTCCTTCTTCTCTTTCATTTTCTTTATACTTTGATAGCCCTCACTATCTCTGTTTTCATCCAAAACCCTGGATAAACCCGCTTTCCCTCAGGTCCCTAGGTGCAAATTTCAAACCCATAAGACCGTGATCACATGACCACGCAATTTTCATAAGCCCTTTTCCATCACAACAGTCATTTTCTCCTTCCCTCATTCTCCCTTCATCAGTCTTAAAAATAGTTAATTCCTTTATCGGGTTAAGGTTTAATCACTATCACAAATCGCATCCATGTGTGTAAAGGCTACACCCCTTGACTTCCACCAATGCGATATTGTGATGCGATCTTATCACAATCACATCGCCCTATGTAAAGGACCAAAATTATCAAAGGAAAAAGCCGATCCGACGACTCCTGTCGCGCCCGATAAAGAGACTCGTCTGATCACTCCTCCACCGTCCGATCAGTCCCAACAAGATCCAACGGCCCACACCCATTTCACTCTCATATCTCCCGATATCTCCTACAAACCAATCTCTGCCTTCCATCCATTTAATCCAACGGCATTCGCACCTCCCGTGCCCATAAACTGTTCATGCATTAGCATGCGATCAAAGCAGTTTCTGTGTTGTCCCATCTTCCACACATCACTCGGTGATTGTGATCACACACCTGTGTACCTTTACTGCTTTCTCCCCAATGGTAGTGTGATACATACCGCTTACCACCCATTTTCCCATCCCCGTGCATTATCTCCCATGCTACTCTTATGCCCGATGACCGTTGGATCTGTCCGCCTGTGATCCAACAACTCACGTTTATTTGATCCTGTTTTTGCCCAATTCCTCCCTATACTCCATGTCAAGTGCTCTCCGTCGTCCATCCATGCGATTCGACAACCGATCTTCCTTTTTTGTTTGTCCATATTGTCCACGACCATAGCCATTTCATGTTCCCGAAAGACGGAGGTAACCTGTTCGCCTGTACTTGGTGCATTCCTCTCGAACAACCACATTCAGGAGATAGAATGGCTGAGAAGAAAAATGACATGCCTTGAGAAGATCAGAGCATTTATCAGTTATGGAGCTTCTTTCATGCAACACTCCACCTGTTCAGGAAGGACAACCTAGTAGCAGAAAAGATCAAATTCATTCATTAAAGCAAGCAGATTGTAACAGAGACTCCATCAAAGAGCTAAAGCGGTTGGTGGTTAATTATGACCCATCCACGCCTAGAATAGCAAAATATCTTTGTCTTGAAACTCTATATATACCCAGAAAACAGATGTATACAGGGTTGATGGTTGTTGTTTTGATGTAAGGTTCAACTTCTGGAGGCTGTAACTACTTTGATACTTGCAATGTCTTGTCTTCATTTTCAGCTAATACAAGCTTCTTTTGTTGTTAATTGCTCACTTTCCGCTTCCATTCTGTTATAGGTTGTGCATGTTATGCATTTGTTCATGTGCTCTTGATATTTAGCATTGGAGGAGCTGTCATCCTACCTCTGTGTTGAAGTCTAGTATGTATCATTGAATGTGTTATGCAGGTTTCTGTTTATTTAGTGCCAGAGAGCTATCATCCTATCTGTGCATTAGGAAATAGATTTGCAGACCTTTTTACTGGTTGCAGCTGGCCATCACATGGTCTTGTGCATCTGCTGGTGTGGTCAGTATTCTCCATGTTCACCTAATTCATTAAATTGTGAGTAATTGGTGGTCTAAAGCCTTGTAGTCTAGGGGTGTTCACACATGTCTGGAGTTAAGCATAGTAGAAGTGGTTATCTGGCTTGAACAAGCATCATTCCTTCCATTCATCCATTTCCAACATTATGTTGAGTTTGTAATGTTCTCGAGCATCTCCGAGATACAACCTAGGAGAGTTTCTTGGGGTGATAACAGTACTAGCATTGTTTAATGCCAAAGTGAATGACAAATTCTATATTTAAAGACGTTGGAACATGTCTCTAGCCTAGACCTCCAAATATAAACGTTAAGTTTCAATGCTTCCTTAAGTTAATTCAATATATTTTAATAGTTGATCTTGAATTAGGTTCCAATTACAAGGCCCTACCACTGTCAATTGAGAAAACTCCTACATGCATCTATATGACAAAGGAAATCTTTTTCTTCAATGAAAGTTAACACTAATTGAGAGATAGAGAACACACAATCAATTGAACAATCAAATAATAAAATATTTCACTAATAAATCTCCAAAATGCACTGAATCTTCATATCGAATGCACTTCAAATAGTCCTTTTAACAGTAAAGAGAATTCATTTCTTTTCGAATAAATGATGACGCGACTCTATTCTTCAATGATGCTAGCTAATGTAACATATTGATTCAACAAACTAGAATTATGTATTTTTCAATGGAATGATAACGTGAATCTTTCACAAACACTTCAATGAAAATTTTTCAAAAACAATCAACATCAATCAAATGGAAAGCAAGAAAATGGAATTCCTTCCAAACTGATGATGCAATGATTCAATCAAGAACAAGACGAGCAATGCATTTTATTCTTGAAAAGAGATGCTTAATCAAGAGAAGAGCAAACAAAACTTTTCAATCTTGTTTAATTGAAATCAAAGTGATAAAAGGACTAAAAAACAAAAATGCATGGAGAAACTAAGCAACAACTTGACTTGTTGAACACACAACCAACTAAATGGATGACGACCTAGATGCCCTAGGGCCACAAACCATCCAAAGACTCAAAAAGTCAAGTAAAAGAAGGAAAATCAAATAAGCACACAAACCAAGCCAATGAAGCTTTCCAGTTAGGGAGAACACAGGCGAAATGAGCTAAGAGGTAGAAATTAAGAGGGGAAGACACACTGGTTATGATCCAGGAGAAACCTTAATATTCACATACAGGAATCGGCGTGACTGCCTCATTGACAACAAACACTTATCAACATGACCAGCACGACTAGCCAAACTACAACTATCGCTGATAGGCCTGATCGACACAACTATTTGGCCAAAAAGAGCGTTGATAGCGGTATTCAAGAAAAAAAATAAAAAATTTCAAAGGCCAAAGCCAAACCCGCCACTGTAAATTTCATACTCATAGCAATAAACTAGGCAAAGCAGAGAAAACTAAAGGGAAATGGTGATACTAGAAAAGTTCACAAAAAACCTTGAAATGACAATCAATTAAATAGGAGGATTGGCTCCCCATTTGAGTCACCAATTTGTTGTGTAGGTAAATTCTTAGTGCAGACACAAACAATTCCTCTATCCTGAGAGAGTGGGTCTAGACACAAACAAAAAATCTATGGAGAACTTCCTTAAGCTAGAATCAAATAAGAGGGCCTACCTCTTAGAACGCTATTCTGCTTGGTGATGATTATGCTTCCTTACTCTAGCTACTTTTTGTTTCCTTCCTTTGAATACTTGAAAAGAAAACAAGCAACAATAAATGTGATAGCATACAAATTGCATTCAGCCTATTTAGCAGGTCAAGGAACATTAAGCCATCAAATGTAAGATAACACTTCAATGTAGGAAATCAATCAATAGTTGTATTCATATAAATTTAGAAAGAGATTACAACCAATGCCTTGACATTGTTGGTCTCCTTCGACATATCCAGGTTCCCACACTTCTGTTAGCATCTCGTGGATAGAACCAATAATGGAAGTTTTAAGGCCTCTTCCTTTTAGTCTCAAACCAAACAAAACACACTATTCTCCCTCAAACATAAAATAGATAGCTATAAGCTATAGATGTCTTGCTGATTATTCAAGCTCCAAAAATACCAATACTGAAAAACTACTGAAGCTTGTAATAAGAGGGGTTTATATAGCTTGGATAGAGGGGATATGGTTCCTCTTATCATGGGATAAGGATTTATATTTTGTGTCGGTTCCATCCTTGTTGGAGAGGTAAATCCCCTCTACGGATAGAGGCGATCCCTACTAGCCCAAAGGGGGTCTAGCAACAATCAAACAATGCTACACTGCAGGTTCCTAGTTGTAATTAACAAGTGGGTAAAAGAAACCTACTTGGATTCCAACGCTACGTTTGTCGAAGAGATGATCCTCTCGCTTCTTCGCTCCAACCGATCACAGTCCTCCACTATCCTCGCGGATGGACACCTGCACAAGCAAAGAGAGAGAAAACACAATCGTAAAATCTACTAAAAACAACTATGTATCAGTCAGGAAGGACACAATTTACATTAATCATTCATAGGACAAATGGAAATGGAACCATAAGAGTAGTCATCTATCTTTATTAATCAGAAAATAGAATAAGGTACAACCGAAGTCCTGACGCTGAGTCCTTCTCTAGAGGGTCCAGCCAGCATGTCTTCCAAGCATTCACCTTTGAAGCAAATCTCCCAAGTCAAAGAGGTCTCTCTCTCACATACAAGGCAACAAGCTCATGACCTTCCTCAAGCTCAAAGCAATCCTCACACAACACACCAAATGCCTACAAAGAGCAGCACTAATGCACTAAGAATTCCTCAATCAAAGTCTATATGTTCCAAACTAGCCGCTCATGGGCAATGGAGGAGGCTTATAAAGGAGAAGGAGTCTCCATGAATAGGTAAAGGATGAGCTTTCCCCCAAGATAAGTGGATGGTCAGTCAAACAGACATGCCAGAGAAAGGATGGCGACCTCAACAATGCTAACAACCAAGTCTGAAGTGATATGGAAGGTTGGCTGTTAGAACAAATTCTCCCAAACAGGATCAGCGCGGGTGCAAAACCGGGCTGGCGCGCTGCAATTGCAGATCAACTATAGAGGAGGTCTGGTCAGCGCTAAAGAATACAAACGGAGGGTGCGTTTTCCGTAAAATGGGACCAGCACGGAAAACACGTGTGCTTCCGCGCTGGCAGCGCAGCAGTTACATTAGCCTCTGCCTGTCAGCGCGGTTATTTAATAAACAGTCGTAATGATTCAATTGACTTAGGCAAAGAGGGTTTTTAGCCATTTCAGGGAGCATGAGCTTAGGAGAATTTGGTTTTATAGCACAGTAGGGAGACTGACATGATGGCAGTGACATTTTACTGTGTAACAGATGCCCCCTAAAGCATGAAGCCCGAGAGAGTGGGAGGGGTGAAATGCTTTACAAGACCGCTGGACTGGAGCACCACCAGGGAGAACCTGCAGGTAGATACAACTGATATTTCAATTACATGTAGTCTAGTCATGGGCGCAACCATCCAAAAGACATATGAAGAAAGGTCTGTGGCGTGGATGAAGCCACCCAGCTAAAAAGACCATAATGATAAGAGGTATGGTCGCAGCCATCCTTAAGAAGACTCAAGTATGGTCGCAGCCATCCATCGATGAGTCATGTAATGATGTCCCACAAAATCGCAACCTGGTCCACAATGGACTAGAACCAGGGTCTTGCGCTCCATCCGAACCCGAACAAAGTACAAGTTCAAACATGTGAATAGATGTGTCGAAGTCGAACATGTTTGAACATCGTCTGATTACCAGCCAATGATGAGAGCTGTTAACAGACGCGAGAGGGCCCACCAATGATGACGATGGTCCTCAAGGTACTATAGGTACAATCCACGGCATGTGAATGAATGAGCCGATGTCGAACACCCGCGGAATCATCCGATCGGAGGCCAATGATGAAGACCTCACGTCGAACACGAAAGACCTGCCATTGAGGCATGCAGG
>APFE030808437.1:0-16264 GCA_000404065.3 Pinus taeda
GGTAAAAATGGTCTCGTGAGCTTATTCCTCCACTTTTTCCACTCTAAATGAATCGAGATGGATGGAAAGAAATACAATGATCCAATCCAAATCACACCTCCCCATTTTGGGAGGATTTTGGCCCCAAAAGCTTCTACTAAATGAGGTGAGGAAATTTTTCCTCCACCTTCTGTCTGGTGTACTATTTAGCTTTGCCTAGAAGTTGTCCCTTCAACCCAATCTGCCAAAGGTCATGTTGCCCCTGTCTTGTAGATATGGACCTCTTCTACAAAATTGTATCTTCTGTCAACTCTGCCTGAGCATCTTATGCCAAATCCTCCACATAAGGTAGAACTTGTTCCTCTTCCTGATCTAACATGGAAGGCTCATAGAGTTCCAAATTATTTACATTCACAACTGAGTAAATGCACATATATGTTGGTAAACTCAGTTGATAGGCATTCTCACCCACCTTTTCCAATATTTCAAACGGACCATATCTCAGAGCCTTAATTTTATTACCAGGCCTCTACAACCTCTCCTTGTTCAACTGTAGCCATACTTTGTCTCCCACTTTGAATGATTTCTATGTTCTATGCTGATCATGCCTGACCTTATACTTCTCTTGCATATTTTGTAGTGTTTCTTCTACCTATAGATAGATTTTCCTTATCTTCTCTATGATTTTTTCAGCCATTAAAGCATCTCCTATAAAATCTTCCCTCACTCCTCCTTGTTTCCCATAAGCAATATCCAAAGGTTAAGGTGGAAAATATCCAAAACAAGTTTCAAATGGGGACTTTAATGTAGAAGTGTGGATTGTTCTGTTGTACATATGTTGTATATATACTAGATTTTCATCCCAAGTCTTTATATGCTTTTGGTAGTATCCCCTCAGAAGCTGTACCAAATTCCTATTGACTACTTTTGTCTACGCATTTGTCTGTGGATGGAATGTTGAGTACTCTTCAACTTTGTGTCCATCTTCTCCCACAATGTAGTCCAGAATGCACTAAGAAATCTTGTATCCCTATATGAAACGGTGCTCCTTGGTATCCCAAAGTGCGCCCAAACCTATCCAAAGAACAAGTTTGTTGCTTCTTTCCCATTAATGGTCTTTTCACAGGGAATTAGAACACACATATTGTGTAATCCATCAACTAACATGAACATGTAGTCATGTCCCTTCCTGGTTGTCGACAAACCTCCCACAAAGTCCATGGAAATTCTTTCCCAATGACAAGTAGGTACAAGTAAGGAATGATATAGACCTTGTTTCCTGTTACTAGGCTTGCTGGTAAAACAAAGCATTCATCCTCTTATGAACCTAGCTACCTGCTCTCCCATCTTGCAAAATACACATACCTCTGCAAGTTAGCAATAGGTCTTCCCTACACTAAAGTTCCTTGTAACCTTGAAGGTGTGAGCCTCTCTAATCAGCTGCAATCTCTCACCTTTAATAACACATAGTTTATTGAGCATGTAGGTAACCTGTCCTGCAGGTAGTCAACCATGCTATCTCCATCGTTCACATGACTCTGACTCTACACCTACTGAGACACCTCCTTGAATCCTCATCCTCTAAATATTCCTCTTTGTATGCATCATGGGTGAATGGATCCATGTGCATAAGATTCCCCAAAGTTGTGATCTTTGATGTGGGTGGCCTTCAAAGCATGTCATCCAACTTGGTTGTATTTCCCTTCTTATAGTGGATCACTAAATGAAACTTTTGTAAAAACCCCATCCACTTGTAATGCCTAGTCTGTTGTAGCTTACTTTGGGACTACAAGTACTGTAATGACTAGTGATATGTGTGGATTATTGTCTCCTTTCCCATTAGATAATGCTTCCACTTCTTCATAGCTTGCACCATGGCATAAAGCTCCTTGTTGTAGGTAGGGTGGTTAAGAAGTTCCCCATGAAATACTTCAGAATGGTAGCAAAAATGCCTTCCTCCCTACATCAAGACATCTCCCATAGCATACCCACTGGCTTTTGTCTCCACTTCAAAGGGTCACTACAAGTTTGGTAATGCCATAACTAAAGCTTGGTTGATCTTCTTCTTTAGATATTAGAAATCCCTTTGTTGACCTTTTCCCTAATGGAAACTGTTGCCACTTGTTGTTATGGTGTGGAGCGGTGCTGCTACCACTGAAAATGAGGGTATGAACTTCCTCAAGGACTGTGTTGCCCCATTGAAACTCCTGACCTCATAAACATTAGTAGGCACCAACCATTTCATGATGGCATCTATCTTGTAAGGATCTATCTTTAGTTCTCCTCCATCGATCACATACCCCATATACACCAACGATTGATGTACAAACTCGCACTTCTTGACATTTTCTAGCAGTTGGTGCTTCTTCAATGTTTCTAGAACCTATGTCAAATGGGAAATATGCTCCTCCCAAGTAGCACTATATACCAGTATATCATCTAAATATATAATAACAAATGAATCGATAAATGGGCGCATTAAACCATTCTTTAATCTCATAAATGTAGTTGGTGCATTACATAGGCCAAAGGGCATGACTAACCAATCATACAAACCTTGCTTGGTTTGGCAGTCTTCCATGTGTCTTCTTCTTTGACTCAAACCTGTATCTTTATATGGAAGAGTTTTGTGTTTCTTTCGCTTCATGTTGCTAAAGGCTACTCAAATTCGCCTCCTTTTGCACTGATGTACGAAGATCTTCTCATCCACGCCTGAGCTTCTTTCAACTTGTTTGCTCTAATCCATGGCCATGAAATTCTTATTCTTGTTATATTTCTTCTTGTTCTTCAGGTTTAGCTCTGGATGCAACTTCCATCACTTCTCCTCTGTATGGCCATCAATGTTGCAGTAGTTTCTAGCATATTTGCACTTGTGTGTTGTGGCTGCCATCTTCTTATCTTTTCCCCATTTTTGCTTCCTCTTCCCTTCATTAGAAGCTTCTTGTTTATCCTTTTGCTTTGATCCACTTGATTGCACTTTTTTCAGGCCTATGTTCTCTAGGTGCTTTTTCTGTACACACGCCTTGTCCACCAATTTGGGCTTGAATAGCATCACTTGCTCATGCAGATGGTAGTTCAGAGCCCCCAAATACTTGAGGAGTACATCTAGGTTCTTTGGAGAGATATCCAACATTACAACCATCTTTTTGAATTTCGTGGTGTACTCCTGCCTGCTTTGGCTCGACTTTTGCTTGAAGTAATTCCATTGGATCCAATGGTCCTCCACGTACCCAATGGGATAAAATTGTGGCTTAATGAGAGTTTTTAAATCCTCCCACTTAGTCACTGGATGTTCTCCTTCCAACCTCAGGGTTTCTATGTGGCTCTACCACCAAGTCAGCTCATGGCCCTCTAATTTCAGCCGCATGAATGAGATCTTTTGCCCTTTCTCAATTTGATGGACACTAGAATAAACTTCTTATGTTGCAACAAATGATTTAGCTTCAGAGCATCGAACTCGTCGTGTTATGGTTTGATATCAAATTTTCTTTCATTTTAAACAATGATTATGATTGGTTCACAACACTTGAACTGGGTTAATCTTTTTTGTGTCCTTCTTCTACTGGTTCTTCATTTCTCCTCGATAAGTTGATCCCCATTCTAATTTTTCCTCTGCATTCGAACCCCCATCTTCCCCAAATATCCCCAACTTGCTATTCAAGGTTTCTATGAATAGGCTTACATTGCGTTTGATATATGCGACTTGTTGTTCCAATTGTGTAAACCTCACCTATGCAGGATCACAAGTTCATTTACAGATTTGTTGACCATGATTAGGGTTTTACGATTTTTGGCCCCGCCAATCTAGATCCCTGCAATCTCCATAAAATACCCAAAGAAATCGGCTCTAATACAAAATGATCTGTAATCTACTGTGGATATTCCAATGGATAGTTCATCACAACAAATATGATAATAATATATTAAAAAACTGAAATGTTACATTATTATAGTTTTATTAAAATTCTAGATTTGCAGATTTAACTGTAATTAGTGCATGCATGCGAATGGAAATTATGAAAAAAAAGTAGAGAATGAAAAAATAAATTCATGCACAAACATAAGACACAAGATATTCTCTCTAGGAAACCCTTTCGGGAGAAAACCCAGCTCGAAGGTGAGGCTGCTTCACTCTCTTTCTCTATCTGGAAATATGGATGCAAGTACAAAGAAGTAATGTCTGTGGCCCATGGGCTGCTACAATGCACATATCCTCTCTATGTTCTCTACCTCCTATCCCTCTTGGATATATTTGCTTATCTATGGAACAAAATGCTCTCGAAAGAATGGAATTCCTCTTCCTCCTAGTGGCCCAATTGTAACATAGACCGATAACCTACTAGTGGTTAATTTTGACTACATCAACTCTTAATTAGAGTTTTAATATGGACTCCCCTAGAGTCTTTTACATCATAATCACATCGCTAGCCCTTTTTCCATGAAACATGGTGGCTAAGGTGACATCCTCCCAAACTATATGTGTGAAAATAGGAAGGTTAACTTCTGAGTTGCATAACTTTTGCATATAGACTCTGATTGACGCACTTCTTGAGCCTTTGGAAAGAAATATGTATCTAGAATAACATGAAATGGGGAAACACTAAAGAGACAAAGTTTTACCCCACAAAAAACATCGTTTGATGCCTCAAAACACTCCTGGAAGGTTTTAGACCCTGTTTTCCCAAACTAGGTCCCGCTAGTAAAAACGTTCCCATGAGTTGATTCCTCCACTTTTTTCACTTCAAATGCATCGAGATGTATGACAAACAATATAATGATCGAATCTAGATCAATAGGGTAGTTTGATCAAAGGAATTTATAACATAGAAGGGAATTACCTAGACCCAAAAGGGTGAGTGACTACAAAGAGGAGGAGACTTGAATGAGCTAGCTATGAAAATATTATGTCATACATTCATTGGGATCATTTGTGTAGATGGGTGTGTTGAATGCAAGTAGTGAGTTGGACTTGTTAGAATTGTTACTTGTGGTATCCTAATGAACTGAAGGATAACCATACATATAACTATTGAGTTGAAAGTTTCATTTCTTGAAATGCATGTTATTTTGTGGAAATTTGGATCTTGTACGGAAAGTTTAATGGTTGTATATGAAAATAGTCATAACACATATATTTTGCTAGTTTTTTAATGTAGATACTAAATGGAATTCTACAAATATAAAAGTTACCAAGTTGTGAAGAAAAATACCATTGCTAAATCATTTTGAAAGATAAAGGACATGAAAAATGTTGTTGATATGTAAGAGCAAGGATGTTGGTGCAGTTGAAAGGAAGTGGTCCATATATTGGGTATGTTTAATGTTAAGAATTAATTCCTGAGTAGCCATAGTTTTTGTGTCGACATTTCGAGTCTATAACAAGACCCATCATCAAGACAAAAACCCTACAGAGAAGAGAGAGAAATGATGGAAATTAACATGGAATGGGAGGAAATGTAATATGAAAGAGTCAACCAGTTAGAAATTTTATTTTATTAATATTTAAGGAGAATTAATAAATTATGAATTTTATTTAGATTGTAGAATGAAGATTAATAATTATAAGGGATTTTTTTTATTAATAGTTTAATTATTAGTAATAATTAATAGTAAGGTTAATAGTTAATAATTAATAACTAGAATTATTCCTATTATTATTAATAATAATTATTATGATTGGTATTAATTAAATAATTACTATTAATAATAAATATTAATTAATAATAATCATAATAGTAATAATAATTAATTTATTGTTATTATCTAATAATTATTATTATAAACTCATTGAGTTAGTAATAATAATTATTACTACAATTTGAATTAATTGTTATTGTTATTAATATAATACATGTCATAAGGGATACTATTGTGATTATTAGGGATACTTTATTAGAGATAGTTCAAATGATATAGTTATTAAGTCTAGGATTTGGTAAGGATGGAATGGAAGGAATGAGGAGAAGGGTGATGCATTGAAAGGTTTAGAGGAAATATGAACATGATGGAGAGGGATAGAGATAGAGGAAAGGTCAAATGAGGGCTAAAGAGCATAAGGTAACAAGGTAGAGAAGTTTTAGTCAAGGTTGTAAGACTTCGTTACCTGGGTGAGTAAGGGGGTCAAAATCCTACTTATTTCCATACCCCCATCTCTATAAAGATTGGGAGGATGCTTAATAATTTCAAGGGCTTCAAGAATCTTTTTCTTATACTGATGCTTTTCCTTGGCAGTTATTTTCATCTTCAAGGCACACATGGTGACATGTTCTTGATGAGTGTTCTGCAAGTGTTGAAGTTTGAGTTCTACCATTTCTAATACTGGCGTCGTGTTCTTTGAGTCTGATTTTGAAGGATCATCATGTCTCTCCAATATAACATTCTCCACAAGAACACAAGACCTTATAAACCCCTTTGTGTTGTAGGTGATCAAGATTGTCTTTTAGCGATCTCATCTTTTGTCTAATGGTTGTTAAGCGCTTAAAAGAGGTATCAATATTTCTCTTTCTAAGAACCCTAGCCAGCTTATCTGTGATTCCTTGAATGAATGGTACATATGACTTATTATTAGGAGGTTTGGAGCTTGTTGAAGAGGGTCTTGCTCCATTTCTATTTCTAGCTCTTTTGATGGTTTTTATGATTCCTTTATTATTATACCCAATGCTAGCAAAGATTTTCTTCAAATATTTTGTCTCCTCTTCTACATGCTCATGGTTGGATATTCTTAGCGCTCTAGTGAAGAGGGTTTTGAGCACTCCCATGTTTTGAGCAGGATGATGGAAATGGATACATATCCCATACTCTCGGGGCAACTCTATACCACTCTTATTCCTTCGCACTGGCAGTTGGGTGGTTCAGATATCAAATCAGAAATGAGAACAATTTATTCAGGTGAGATAACAAACTTATTAAACCCCCTTACAACTTTTCCCCTTAAGTATTAAAGTTTGTATTTGTTTCACTCTTCTTCAATATTTGGAATTATATATAAATAAAATGCATATTACAATTGTTTGAGTATTTTGACCCATTTATAATTTACTTGTTCCTACAAGCATCATTAACATAATTAATTATAATTACAATATATGTGGGGGACTTAAGACTAGGGGTTTTACAATCCCCTCCCCCTTAAAGGAACATTGTCCTTGGTGTTTACACCATGAGTTAGATAAGTGTATAAACTTCCTGTTGTTAATGAGATGATATTGTTATTCAATGTTTTATGACTAGTGTTGAGTTGGACTACAATCTCAAGTGTGAATGTATGAATGTTGCCTTTGGAAGAGGATTGATTATGAATCTATGATTGCAATTTGTTCTTTAACACGACGAATGTTTGGAATATCGATGTTTTAGAGTGAAGACTTAATTAGAAATGTCTTCAAAAAACATTTGAATTAACAAATTAAAGAAATCATTAATGAATCCATGAAGCCTGTAAGTCTGTTGTAAAAATAATCTGGGACCTTTAGATCCTTTTAAATTAATGTATGGTGAGTATTTGTTGGTAAAACCATGGAGCATAGTGCATGTTTAATATAGGAAGCTCAAAGAGTCTTTGAGTTATCATAAATCTTAAAGAGCCTTTGAGTTGTCATAAATTTCAAGAACCATTTAGAATTATAATTTGTTTTATTTTATGGTAGCTAGTGTTTTTACTTTCATGCATGCACAAAGATATAATATGATGTCTAAATGTCTTTGGACAATTTACATAGTTTATTTCTATTATTTTTGGCCTGAATGCAATCCTAATTATTATTGGGTTGAAATGTCTTAAGTCTTGTCAAAGATATTGAGAGAAGTTAAGGCACAATATGACTTGTGTTAAGGGATTAATAGTTTATGACTGTATGATTTCTTTATCTTTAATTCCTTTCTAGGTTACACTAGGAAAAATACAATTACTTACATGCATGAAAGACATATATGGAACTTAAAGAAGATAATTAGGCTAAAATTTACATCAATTATCTACTGTAAGACTTTATCAAATTTGATGTATTCCACATGGAAATATTTTAAGTGGTAGTTATAACAATTTAAGCCTAAAGGTATGGTAAGACATCTGTTGGCACTATGATACATATGTTGTACTTGATGGCAACCCACTCATCTCCGATGATAAATTATAGTACAACAATGTTATTTTCTGGTTCCGTAGGTGCACAGATCAAAAGATGCAGTCTTCGACAGGTTGCGCAGGAGCACTGTTGAAAAGGTGCGGATATGTTCGCAGGTCTCCCGCACAAAAGGTGTGAACCTAAAATGCACGGAATTTCATGCAGAGAAAAACGCGCATGTTATGTTTGGTCCATGGTATATAGTTTGACGTTTTGATCCTATGGTTTTGGTCCATGGTTTTGGCATCTAAAATATTGAACCCAGGTTTTGGATCCCTTATATTGGTTTTCTATGGTTTTGATCCATGGTTTGAGTAAGGGCTTGCCTATAAAAAGGAAAGGAGATCCTTTGGCTACTCACTTGAATATTGAATATCTTAAGATTTGAAATTTTGGGTGATCGATTTGAAAAGCTAGATCTAGATAAAAGAGAAATCTGTAAATTGTAAGGCGGATCTATTGATAGGTCGTGATCTCTTTGGCGCATGATCAGATCTGTGGATCTGACAGTCTGTGGCACATTGGAGGACTGAGAATTTGGCTCTATACAGAGGTCCGCAGGTGATCCACAGCGCAGGTGCGGAGGAACACAGCGCAACATAAGGCGCAGGTGCGGAGGAACGCAATGTAGAAGAAGGCGCAGGTGCGGAGGAACGTAGCGCAGCAGAAGGTGCAGGTGCGGAGGTGCATAGTTGAATCAGCGAAGTAGGTGCGGAAGTGCACTGAATAGTAAACAGTGAAGGTGCGGAGCTGCACAGACTCATGATGGCAGAAGTGCAGATATCCGCAGGTTTCCTTCGGTGAAGTTGCAGACCTTTTCTTGAAATATATTTTAGCTATATTTTACCTGTTTCTGCAGAGATCTGGGTTTAAATTGGTGGCTGGTTACTGGTGATATTTTCTGGTTACTACATTCTAAGAAGTTAATTGTTTAAAGGAGATTGGGTGATGCACATGTACTTGACGTTTTGGATCCAGTTTGAAAATTTATGAAACGTGGTCCCCGGAAGAAAAGAGAAGGTTGTAGCCTTCTATAGATCAGCACCTACATACTAGTACTTCAACTAGTACAAAAGCTAAGGGGGTTGTTGCTCCCTTCCAGAAGAAGCTGGAAAACGAGAGAGAGGGTTGTAGCTCTCTGCAAGTTGCAGCCTGCGTACTGGTAAAAGACTGCACCAGTACAAAATCATTGTAAGAAGAAGTTTCTTATTGAAAGAATATAGACACATATTGCAGCAAGTGGTTTTCACCCACATTGGGTTTCCACCTTACATCTTGTGTTCCTTGGTGTGACTGTCTATTTTGCGTTCCTGCTCATTGTTTTATGGTTCTCACATACAAATTAATGACAAACATCTAATTATAAATTTGGAAGGTATATGCAAGTTTAAATTGTCAGATCAGAAAATATTTGTATAAAGAGAGAAGAGTTTGATAATACTGATTCACCCCCCCCTCTCAGTATTATTTCTAACAATTGGTATCAGAGCGGGTCCTTTAGAAGAAGCTTGATCGCTTGAAGGAAGATCTATCATCATGAGAAACTATGAGAGAGAAGCATCGATCAAGCCACCAAAAGGTAAACGACATAAGTAAATAAATAAAATTAATTAATTAGTGAGGAAGGTAAGGGATGACTTAGGAAAACTAGGTGGCCCTGGGTGTTGACAAGGCAACACCCTTGAGGTGACACATGACACTAGTTGCCATGTCATATACCATGTGTTTGATGTACACACATGTTGATGTGACATTGGTATAAGAATCTTCTAAGGGCCATATCTTGGTGTCTCAGACTTAAAACGGGACAAATTTTATAACGTCAGAAAGCTCTTGACAAGAAGAAGACAATGTAAACCTTAGAAATGGGGTTTAAAGTGATTATAAGAAAAATGAATTATAACCCCCACCTTCTTAAGGTTTCTTAGGGGTTGGGTGTGTTACAACTTGATTGGTCCATGAACTCTATTTAAACAACATGGGGGGTCATTTCTTTATTCTAGATAGTGAGAGATGCCAATGTAATTGATCTTTCTTTTACATTAATATATTGCTTCAAGTGGTTATGTTGGATGGGACATGCACTATTTCTCTTTTTAAGGGTTTTAACCATGTACATGTGCGCTAACCTTTGATTTATCCATCAATTGGGTGTAACTTGAATCACTATGAGGAAAATTTGTTACCCTCCCCACTTGGGTTCAAGTCTTTTGTTGTAGCATGTATTCTCTTAGTGAGTTGATTATGGATTCCATTTACATGAGTTATTGAACTTCATTTATGACTTATAAAATTTAGCATTTTCCTGAAGTACCATCCTTGAAATGAGGGAAAGTGCACGTGAGGTCTTCCCTGATATTCGTTACTTGGAAGGAAAAAAATGATCTATTTATGTGAGTCGTTGTCTTAAGGTGTTCAAATTATGTAGATATATTTTATTTCACAAACATGATATTAGAGTTTCTCTGAAGCTCGATTCCCATTATTGACTAAGAGATTGAAGTTGTACCATGGCATGCAATAAAGGACTTTTGGATTTTCCTATTTTTAATTATTTTTATGTGAGGAGAATTACATCAAAAAATTCAAAGTGTCATTTCTAGTTGGAAAGCCTATTTGTTTAGCCAACAATTTTCTATTTTCCTAAGTTTCTTAACCCTCCTTTATATTGTTATAATTTATTGTTTAATTTTTTGTATTATCAGTGTGTTAACATTTCGACCTATGTATTATGTTTTCCCTCACACCCTATTCAATATTGGCAAACTAGAAACCTAGAGCTAAACACAACCTAATTACGATGTAAGGAGTTCCCCTTTGAAATCAACTCCCCTCTTATCTTACCTATCTTACTATGACCCATATAATCTGATGTTAGATGATTAAAATGTTTGTCATCGTTGGATTAAAAATCTCGTTATAACTGAAACTTAGACCATCTATAATGGTTCTCTGTAGATTTTAGGGTTTAGTAGAGGAGCCGAGAGAAGAATTGAAGTGGAGCCTGAACATGCTTTGGGTCTTCTTCATAAGGAATTGGAATACTTGCATGATGCTCTTGGTCAACAGAGTGTGATAGCAGGCATTGAAGCATAGATGGGTGTTGTATACTATGTCTTTGTGAAGCATGATGAGGCACGATATTTGTTAAGGAATGCCATTGCAAAATTGAGGGCTAGTGGGGGGATGAGATATGTATTCTTTGGAATTTTTTTGAACCAAATGGGACTGGCTTGCATGTAGTGCTATGCTATAAATGAAGCTACAGATTTGTTTGAAGAAGTAAGGTATTTTATGGTTTAGTAGAGAAGCCGAGAGAAGACCCTAAAAGAAGCTTGAACATGCTTTGGGTCTTCTTCATAAGGTGTTGGAAGCCTTCAGTGATGCTCTTAGTCAATAGAGTGTGATAGCGGGCATTGAAGCACATATGGGTGTTGTATACTCTATCTTGGGGAAGCATGCTAAGGCACGAGATTTGTTAAGGAATGCCATTGAAAAATTGAGGGCCAGTGGGGAGATGAGATCTGTCTTCTTTAGCATTGTTTTGAACCAAATGGGACTGCCTTGTGTGCAGTGCTATGCTATAAATTAAGCTGCATATTTGTTTGAAAATCAAGGTTGATTTTTGAACAGATTTGCAGTCCCTATCATCCTGATACACTTGTGATATATAACAATCTAGCTAGAATGTTCGATGCAATGGGCGGGTGAATAAATTTAAACTTTTTATTGAATTGCCTCCATGGTGGTAATTGTAGTTTGATTTTTATTTTGAGTTCATTGCTCCAGCATAAATCCTCTCATGGTGGCTTGGGAGGTCTGCACAAGTTTCTTAGGAATTTTGAATCATTTTCGATAATTTTACTCATAGACATGTTGAAAAATAAAAAATTATTGAAGGTTATTTTAGTATCTGCATATATTTTTAAGCCCTTGAGATCCTCATTCAACCCATTATACTCAAGTGCAAGAAATTTTTTGGTGGGTCAATAGAATAGGTACATTAATTTGCCTCTGCATACCTTGAAGTCCTCCAAGTTTTCAAGGAATCCATTATGCTGAGGCATTTTCCCTATGATTTTTCTTTTCAACTAGTACGACCATCTTCACTTTACCTCAAATCAGTTCTTCACACTCACAAACTGTTCCATGTACTAATTAGCAAAATTTCAGTGGAACAATCACCATTATATTTTACATTTATGTTGTTTCTCTATATCAATTTTTCATTTTAAAAATTCATAAAATTTTTGTAGTAAATTATACTTTGGTATTGCATTCCTCTATAAATTTATTTTTGAAATGAATAAATTTATCTCATGTATAGGTTGGAGGATGCAATCGGTGTATTGGAGCATGTGGTAGGAATCAGGAAAAGAAACTTGACACATAAAACATAGATGTGGATGTTGAGAAATAGAGGCTGACATAGCTCTTGAAAGAAGCTAGCAAAGCTAAAATTTGCAAGGAAAAATCCCTTCAAAGCATACCAAGTTCCTAGAATAAGGAAAAGTAAGATACTAGAGGATAAAACATATGATGATAACCCATTGGATCATCTACTGTATGGAAATTGATTAAATCAGAAGATATATCTGCATTGTTCTTTTATGACAGATTGTTGTAGGATGTTGAAGAGTCTAATAAAGGACTAATCTAACTGGACATTGCTGGTTTTCAAGGTTCCTATAGTCGATATATAGATTTTCCGATTGATTTGGAAATTGCATAATTCATTATATATAAGATTCCATTAAATAGAATAGCATGAGGATGCCTAATAAGGATAGAGTTACATTCATTCCCCAAGTTTGGCTTGCACAAAATAACACTTCATCTAGAGATAAAGTAGGAGAAGGGAAAATAGAAATTCTGAAACACACTTGGGATAGCAACCATATCCTAGAATGTGAAATACAAAGGTGGTATACTAGGACTTTATTATTGTATATGAGTAAGAAGCTAGCACAAGGTAAGACATGTTAGAAAAGTTCTAAGGAAATTTAATTGGTGCAATAGAGGTGTGAAGTCTCACCACTTGATAAGCAAGGATCTCACTATGAATTGAGGCAACCACAATGCACTTTACAAATAGAGGTCTCCATCTTCATGAGGGGATTCCTACCAAGCTAGAAGGTAAGTAGCTCTCCCTTACCTACTACTCTACTAGCCAAACCTACACTAATCATTCCTTAGACCAAGATGTAATTAGGTTGATTGATAGAAGAAATAAAAACTACCCTAGAGATTATATGGACCCCTCGCAACTTCCCCATTCAAAGGAGAAGAGTAAATAAATTGCATGGGAAGAAGATGATCAATCAAAACTCATTACTTGCTCTAATCTTAGCAAGATGAGTGGACAAAAGTAGTTAAAAAGAAAAAATGTATTCTATCTCCATCAATGACATTAGATTCAAAATCACCATCATTATCTCTTTTAGATGCATATTGCTTCAGCGTTCAACTTTGTTCTCAACTTCTTTGTCTTCCCCCATGGAAATAAAGAACTAAAAGGAATTCTAGAGTCAAAAGGAAGTGCAATGCATGGGAATGTCCTAGCTCATGAGCTGAGTGGTTCATCCCACACCAAAGATTATCCTCTCTCAAATGTATATCTTCCTTGAACAATTTGGTTGCAATATTAGTAACAATAAAACCATATCTTATGTTGTATCCTTAAGATAGTTTTTGGCTAGAAAAGTATGCCAAGGCACTAGTAAAAAAAAAATAAGAAAGGTTTTGATTCAATTTAGCTCTCATCTAATGCACTATAAGAAAATACATTTCTGATGTTTAATCAACAAGCTAGCTTCTAACTAAGCCAAATGACTAATTTGGTTGTTTATGGTTATAGAAGAATTGAAAGAAGATTGTAACATATTTTATAGAATTCAATGAATACTTCAATGTTTGTCACTAAAGAAAACACACATAAATTATTTTCCAATGGTTCTATAACACAAAAAAAAAAATTGATTATATGAAATATTGGACAATCATGTAACCATTCAATCAAAGGTATTATAAAAGAAAATGTTTTCTATCATAAATCTTTGTGTATAATATAACATTGTCAGATGATAGGGAAATTTATTGTTTATTTAGTCTCTTAAGATATCCATATAACTTCAAATAATTGCACAGATGAAACCAGGATGCATAACTTACAAGAGAAAAACTATAATAGAGGAGTACAAACTGCCAATAGTTGAAAGAAGAATATTTTAATTAAAAATTGTAATAATATTGTCCTCAGATACAACAATACAATTTCACTCTCAAAATTTGAACACTTCTCTTAAGTTCTTCTTAAGATTTTATATAAAATAATTACAACTTATTTTTGTTGCAAATGCAATTTTTTAGGAACTAACTAATAAGAATAGAAAGAGTTTACAGATATTAAATAGTCAGTGTCCAGATGTCCATTTCTCTATCTGAACTATGTTGTTGGAATAAAAAACATTTATGGGGCAAACTTAACCAACCACTCCAAAGTTGACCCAAGTGGATAATGGTAAGATATCATCTTCCTCTAGGGGATATCCAAATTTGTACACTTTTGATAGGTTGGAGTAGTTGAGAATAACATTTCAACTTGATAGTAAATGAAAAAATCGTTCGTTAACTTATTCACTATAGTTGGCCCCTTCAATGTTCCATTCATATTTGAAAACTTGTTTGAATTTGCTTTGGTTACTACAAAGCCTTTCTGTATGCATCCAAAGACATCAACCTGCTATTGTGATCCCATAAGAGGGGATGGCCATTTATTTCATAACATTAAATCTTGAATTTAATATATATTTCTCATTTTTTACTAGTCTACACCTGTCTTGAGCTTGTTGGACAAAATTTCTTTTGTTTGAAACTTTATTCGCATCCGTTATGACATAAGTTCTACCTTCAACACCCAGAGTTTGTAGCTATTCTTGATTCCAAGAGTTAAGAAATTTCACTATTCTAGAGGAAATATGAGGCTTTCCTCCTAATTCTCATTGAATTTTGTCAATGGAATATTTAATGTTGTAGACAAAATCTTTTTCATCCCCAATGATTCTGATCAATCCCCACATTTTTTAAATACTTATCACTATTTATACCCAAAAAATGTCTTGCTTCAATTAAATATTGTGTTCCAATTGGTTGATTCTTCAACCAATCCAACTCCTTATGTAATCTTGCTTTTAGGTCCCAATATTTATGGATTGTTGCATTTTGTTTAGCTACTTCATATCTGAGATTATTAATCTCTGAATTTTTAACCAGAAGTATTTTCTCGAGATTTTCAATTTCAATGTCCTTTATACTCAAAGCCAACATTGTTTCAATTGTTTCTCAAAAGGATCAACTGGTCTTGATGGTGTTGAGGAAGTTGATGGGCATACATGCTTAGTTTTTTATTTTCTTAAGATTTCAATTTGTTGCACATAATTCTCAATATGCTAATTCTATTCAATTATCATGGATAACAAATTGTTTCTTTTCTTTTTATGTATCTTCCAATTCAAGTGTTTCAACATGTTTAATACCTATCATCCTTAACTCTTGACAACTGAATTTATGTGACCTTAGACTTGATTAGGGCTTGTATGGAGTAAGAATCCTTTGGGTCTACCCCAATCTAACAATACATTGCTCCAAGTCATCAACTTTCATCTATTTGGTTCTTGTAGCAATTTGTTCCTACAATTGATTTGTTGGGTTGTGTTATATTCTTTCCACATAGTTAATAGGGGGTTTGAGGGGTACCCGTAACCCCACTTTATGGGGTCCAGGGCAGCGGCCCGGAAAATTTTGGTTTTGGACCCTATGTTAGGTTGGGCATGCCCACCTATGGTTTTGTGCATGATTTTCGCACATGTTTTTTGGACGCGATGGTTTTCGGTCCATGGTATTGGATGTGATGGTTTTCGGTCTGTTATCACTTAAAACCACAGTTCACCTATGTCTAAAGATTCATATAAAAAATTTGGTTTAAGTCAATAGGTTTTTAGGTGTGTCATTTTGAAGTTAGATTTTCAAAAGGTATTGATGTGAGTCCTTGTAAAAAACCGTTAGATATCCTCCCTCATTATGGTTTAAAGCATGTCTTGTCTTGATTGCATCATTTTGATTTTGCGCAGTTTCGCAGCGCGATCTGATTGGCCAATTTAGCT